>BSQZ01000116.1:655000-965000 GCA_033239005.1 Lamellibrachia satsuma | reverse complement strand
TGTGACCCCATAGACTGAGAGGTTACCTATTTATTTTGTATAGGCAGCCTTCTCTAACCAGCTTAGTTTGACCGATCACGCGGGCACCATTCTTGACTAGTCCAGCGGGGCGGAACGACTTTTGGAAGTCTTGCCTCACATACACAATTTCACGACTAAATATAGCTATGACCTAGTTAACACGAGTCACAGTGACCTAAGGTTTAGCTTAGTAAGTGGTCTTATTCTGGGTTCCAATTGTGAGCAAGAACTCCTAACACTATCATTACTGCTGATATTGTCATTAGTTGTAATAAAGTAGCACAACACAATTGGTTGTAGTCGCCACTGTTGCTTCCACTGTTATTGGTGGGTCTTTCTATTGGTTACTGCAACCAACTATTCTAATATTCTTCTAATTTCGTTGTTGTTGCCGATGCCGCCGCCGCCGCCGCCGCCGCCGCCGCCGCCGCCGCCGCCCCCGCCGCCGCCGCCGCCCCCGCCGCCGCCCCCGCCGCCGCCGCCGCCGCCGCCCCCGCCGCCGCCCCCGCCGCCGCCCCCGCCGCCGCCCCCGCCGCCGCCCCCGCCGCCGCCCCCGCCGCCGCCCCCGCCGCCGCCCCCGCCGCCGCCCCCGCCGCCGCCCCCTTGAAACGGTATATCTGGTCATTATACGACCACCACATGTCGTTCCGCCCAGCTGAACTGATCAAATATATTGTCCGTCTGATTATCAGAATAGGCACTGGGATTTGCGGACCTTGAAAAAACTTAACAATAAAAATATTTGTTTTTATTTATACAGTCATATTCAGAGTAAGACCGTGTTCAGGAGTGTTTACATTTGACAACTAAAAACTATATATATATATATATATATATATATATATATATATATATATATATATATATATATATATATATATATATATATATATATATATATATATATATATATATATATATATATACCATTGGTAGTTATATACAAATAAAGCATAAACATTTTCAATAGTTACATTCAAATAAGAAATACTAAAAAAATTACTTTTGACAAGGTTCCGAGAGAGATGGTTGTTGTTGCGTGGATGAGATGGGTGGGAGCGCTCCAAGCAGAAGCAAGGATGATGTAAGCATGATAAAACAGACGGAAGAGTATTGGTTGGACTTGGTGATGAGTTCCAGGTGGACACCGGTTTGAATGCACTTTACGGTTGGTGATGGAATTAATCAGCAGGAAGATCAGCACGAATGGTGTTCTCGGGAAGACGATGTACGCAGACGCCAACTCGCAACAGTGATTGACACTTTCGTGCTCAATTACTAGTTCTGATGATGTCGATGTGATGATACCAACATACGACATCGATTCGGGAATGAATACGATAACGTGACGTAAAACGGAGATAAAACCGTACCAGTGCTGTATCCGATACACTGTACAACTACTTACCAGATATACCAGGAGTTCCAGCCAGAGCGAACCTGGAAACAGCTACCTTCGGCGCAGTTCGCCAGACATATCTGAAAATGTCCACGCGTATAGATATAGTATATATAGTATATATATATAGTATATATAGTAGATATAGTATATATAGAAGATATAGTATATATAGTATATATATATAGTATATATATAGTAGATATACATATAATAAACATTCGTTGTTACGTTTACTTCAACATCGACTATCATCATTAAATGGGAGGGCCGAGGTTCGAATCATCTTGCTGCCGTTTCGAAATTTGCGCAGTTTCGTTCATTCGACGTAACCTCAGTTCACTGAGCTGTATAAATGAGTACATGGATCTACAATGGCGCATTGGATGGGCACTGGCCGTGCCACCTTTGCTTTATGTTTTGATTTTGTTCGTAGATAACCTGTTGCGCCATTACATGGTAAACTAATGGGTGACTAAGCTTGCCCCCCCCAGCCCCACTACTTGCCCCCACCTCCGGCCCCACCCCTTGCCCCACCCTGCCTTACCCCTTTCGTCTCCCCGTGTGGGAGACCCTAGATACGTCACTGTGGCCACAGACAGTGGTGGATAAATGTGAACGAATAGTCTCCGCTCCGTAATTGCAGCGTGGCTGAATGCTTCCGTGAGAAGTCTAATTGGTATTTGAATGAACAGGTCTGCCAGGGGTGTAAAGTGAAAAGCGCTTTGAGTGTTCCTAAGGATTGTAAACGACACAATATAAGAATGTTCCTTTATCTACAGTTTCATTTATGCCAAGGACGACAGTTTTTCGGTTGGAAGTGTCATGCATGTTTGCGAACGTCTAAACATCAAGTATCTCATTATCCGACATTTAGTTGACAATTTCTTTGAACGTGTCTCTCAGAATATGGCGCATTGTAGGACTGGTAGACAAATATAATAGCCATAACACGAAAACATATCCCATATCGATATGTATACGTTCCCGATGGTATTCCATTCTCGCATAACTCGTACTGGCAGTAGGCAATCGGCATGTAACACTACCTTAATTTCGTACCCCCAGTAACCCAAGGGGGTCAGGTCATCATACATGTTCTATTCATGATAACACTGCCATACTTCAATATATAATATTTTATTATAACTGTCACATTTGTTGTTGGCGAAAAAGGGATGCTCGTTCTGGCATACTAATAATAACTGTACTCCTTTAGAGTTCAGACCACAGTTGAACTTCCTGTTTATTGTTTCACACGAATGTAGGGCGTACTAAATTGTGGCATAATCATATATTTGTTTGTAGACGTCATTGGCTGTGAAATAGTGCATTTTAACAGGCGGAAGGATTTGCGGGAATTGTTCTGCAATGGGCCACGTGGGCTCATGAATACATGGATATTGTAAACATTGATGATCATCGCATGTGGGGGCGTTTAAAAAAGCTGGAGAAATGTGCTTTTGACAAAAAATTATCAGCATGTCAATGAGATTATGATAATAGCTGTGAAATATTTTCAAAATTGTTGATGGTCCAGTTTTCTTATAAGCAGACAAAACGTTGGCATGTCCACCAATGGAATAATTCAATGTGGTCTGACTCTTTGGGGCTAACATTATGTAATACGCGTACACGACGTCGTGACGCAGGTTTCTTTATCACCGCATATAAACCGTGTCATGTTACTCTATTTCTTTAAATTATTGCGTGTTTGTTTATATCACTGTTGGTACAGTTCACTCAGCTCTATAAATGAGTACCTGGCAATAGACAGTAATGGACATATGTGAACGAATGGACTTCGCGCAGTAACTGCAGCGTTGCTGAATGCTTCCCAAATAAGTCGAGTTAGAGTTGGGATGAAAAACGGGCTGAAGCGTAAAGCATAGGCCATACTGGGTACCGCGCTACTGGGTACCGCCCTACTGGGTACCGCCCTACTGGGTACCGCCCTACTGGGTACCGCGCTACTGGGCACCGCGCTACTGGGTACCGCGCTACTTGGTACCGCGCTACTGGGAACCGCGCTGCTGGGTACCGCCCTACTGGGTACCGCGCCACATAAAAACTACCGCTTTCTTTTTAATATATGTTGTAACTAATCAACATGGTTGTTTTGTGTTTTCTAGAATATCGCCTTTGGACATGCTCCCGGTTGCACGTTTGCCCCCAAAATACAACTATAGTGTACGGAGCAGGAGACCATCAGTTCTTTCACGCATTCCTACACAGCCAACAATCACGCGGCTGGTCTTCGCCTACCGTCACCATCCGGCTTTGTCCAACGTGAGGCCGGTTAGGCGTGTCACAAGAAGCACCAGGAATGCGACGGTATTTACGATGAGGTCAACATTAAAAAATAGCCATAAAATACAGCGCCTGAGGCCGCCTGAGGCCGCCTGAGGCCGCCTGAGGCCGCCTGAGGCCGCCTGAGGCAGCTATCGTGGACCGTCAGTGGCTGCGAAGTGTTCTAAGTGTTCTAAGATAAAACAATCCAACAATAAATATTAGATGTGATGCCTCAAAGGTAAAATCAAAGACAAATTGGAAAGGTGTGTGCGTGCGTGCTTGCGTGCGTGCGTGCGTGCGTGCGTGTGTGTTTCTTTTGTTTGGTTTTTGGATAGGGATGTCGGTAGGTGGGGGGGTCAACCATATCCTTTTTTATGGTTGGATTTATTTATTTTGTACCTAAACTAAGTTCTCCAAACACCAATTCTCTGATCAAAATCAATTTCGCCCTAACCGTTTCTGAAAAGGTGTGCATAGTCTCGGCGTGGGACAATGTTTATCAAGTCCATCCTTAAAACTGCTTCCTCAATTGATTTAGCCTATATCAAATCCAGTTCAATGGTGTCCAAATATGTAGTGAATGTATAGTTTATGTAACATCTGCAGTCGATTTAATAAAAAAAATGTATAATTTCGTCCAAATCATCGAAACAATTTACTTTAGTCGTTAGAAGAAGTAAGGAACAAAATAGTAGATATCCGAAATGATAAGCACTGTGTTGGTCAATGCTGATCATGGGCGTGACTTCCATCCTCTCGCCGATCACATGGCAAAGTTACGAAATTTCACCAAGGAAGTAAATTGTGATATTTCAGCAATTCTATTTTTATTTCAGTTAATGCTTGAACAAGCATTAACTAATTTAATAGTTTATCTGGTGATTTAACAAAAAAAAACTATATACAACAGTTGCACAAACGAGCTAGCATGTTGCAGTAGATAATAGGTACGTTTGTTTTTTTGCAAAATTTATTTGAAATGAGACTAGCAAAAAATCTAATTGATTAAGCACCTTTAAATGTGTGTGTGTGTGTGTGTGTGTGTGTGTGTGTGTGTGTGTGTGTGTGTGTGTGTGTGTGTGTGTGTGTGTGTGTGTGTGTGTGTGTGTGTGTGTGTGTGTGTGTGTGTGTGTGTGTGTGTGTGTGTGTGTGTGTGTGTGTGTGTGTGTGTGTGTGTGTGTGTGTGTGTGTGTGTGTGTGTGTGTGTGTGTGTGTGTGTGTGTGTGTGTGTGTGTGTGTGTGTGTGTGTGTGTGTGTGTGTGTGTGTGTGTGTGTGTGTGTGTGTGTGTGTGTGTGTGTGTGTGTGTGTGTGTGTGTGTGTGTGTGTGTGTGTGTGTGTGTGTGTGTGTGTGTGTGTGTGTGTGTGTGTGTGTGTGTGTGTGTGTGTGTGTGTGTGTGTGTGTGTGTGTGTGTGTGTGTGTGTGTGTGTGTGTGTGTGTGTGTGTGTGTGTGTGTGTGTGTGTGTGTGTGTGTGTGTGTGTGTGTGTGTGTGTGTGTGTGTGTGTGTGTGTGTGTGTGTGTGTGTGTGTGTGTGTGTGTGTGTGTGTGTGTGTGTGTGTGTGTGTGTGTGTGTGTGTGTGTGTGTGTGTGTGTGTGTGTGTGTGTGTGTGTGTGTGTGTGTGTGTGTGTGTGTGTGTGTGTGTGTGTGTGTGTGTGTGTGTGTGTGTGTGTGTGTGTGTGTGTGTGTGTGTGTGTGTGTGTGTGTGTGTGTGTGTGTGTGTGTGTGTGTGTGTGTGTGTGTGTGTGTGTGTGTGTGTGTGTGTGTGTGTGTGTGTGTGTGTGTGTGTGTGTGTGTGTGTGTGTGTGTGTGTGTGTGTGTGTGTGTGTGTGTGTGTGTGTGTGTGTGTGTGTGTGTGTGTGTGTGTGTGTGTGTGTGTGTGTGTGTGTGTGTGTGTGTGTGTGTGTGTGTGTGTGTGTGTGTGTGTGTGTGTGTGTGTGTGTGTGTGTGTGTGTGTGTGTGTGTGTGTGTGTGTGTGTGTGTGTGTGTGTGTGTGTGTGTGTGTGTGTGTGTGTGTGTGTGTGTGTGTGTGTGTGTGTGTGTGTGTGTGTGTGTGTGTGTGTGTGTGTGTGTGTGTGTGTGTGTGTGTGTGTGTGTGTGTGTGTGTGTGTGTGTGTGTGTGTGTGTGTGTGTGTGTGTGTGTGTGTGTGTGTGTGTGTGTGTGTGTGTGTGTGTGTGTGTGTGTGTGTGTGTGTGTGTGTGTGTGTGTGTGTGTGTGTGTGTGTGTGTGTGTGTGTGTGTGTGTGTGTGTGTGTGTGATCCATCATGTGTTTCTAGGTCTCTGGATAGACAGACGCACAGACAGACAGACGGATACACAGACAGACGCTTAGACAGACATACACACTGAAACACAGACAGACAGACACACACACAGATGCACACATACGTACGCACGCACGCACTTTCAATGCATATATGGACAACGCCCTCTGAAGCGGGGATGGGTAAGCCAATGGGCGAATGGGTGGGTTTGTGTACGAATGTGTGTATGGACAACATGGTCGTGAACATTCATGCATAGTTCAACCACAGTCGACTGCATAGTGTGGCCTTGAGACAAAGGCTATACCAAACGATCATTGTTCGGTGAATCACACTGTAACACAGGCAGTGTAACTAGGCGAAGCGTTCACCTTCGATGTCACCAACAACTGTCAACACGTCAGCGGACACGCATCTCGTATTACTTTCAACACCGGAATACGACGCCAACGTATCGCGTGTGCAATATGCTCCGCTCACAAGCAATAGATCGGTTTTACAGTTGTGTTTCCAGTCGATGTTTAACTTTGATGTGACAACTGTATTGTTTTAGCAAATACTCCATCGACCGCATGCCCGGGGGGGGGGGCACTCAACACGTTGCCAGTATACCATCCTTACGTGAGTCAAACACGTTTTAGATATTTGTCAAAACTATATCCTTTTGAAATTGGAATACAACCAAATGTACACCATTTGACGTGCAAAATTTCCATTGTTCCATGATATAGATTACTTCACTAACATATATAATTCATAGATTAATGGTAACTAAAATTACATGAAGTTGCCCTAAAACAAAATCACAGCTCTTGTTCTAAATGTATACCCTTTATAAATTACCCAGACGCGATGCGTACATCGACATGAACAATATGTATCCATGAAACGTGAAATATTTCTCAAGGATGGTATACTGGCGACGTATTGAGCGAACCCCCCCACCACCCCCGAGCCCCGGGGTGGGGGGAAGTCCACTTAGTATCTTCCACCGTTTTCTCACACTAGCAGGACACTGGTATTGTGTATGACTAGCTACTGAGTGATACAATATACAAAGGCGTATACAGCATATACTTAATTCATTACGGTGATGATACATAATGAGGTTTAGCATAGGCCAGACGTGAGTCCGCATCTTTCTCCCACCAACTCGTCAGCACAATGGCATCACTGGATCTTTCTCCCACCAGCTCGTCAGCACAATGGCATCACTGGATCTTTCTCCCACCAGCTCACCAGCACAATGGCATAACTGGATCTTTCTCCCACCAGCTCGTCAGCACAATGGCATAACTGGATCTTTCTCCCACCAGCTCGTCAGCACAATGGCATAACTGGATCTTTCTCCCACCAGCTGTCAGCACAATGGCATAACTGGTTTGGTTGTTTTCTAAATTCCTACTTGTGCTGTGCTGAAGGCAGCAATCACACGTGGAATAAATCAGCGAAGTGTAGTGTTACGGCCACGGATCAATTCACATCCTGTGTGGCGAAAGGAACTGTTATGCACGTTTGAACTAGCACGAACAAAAACACGTAGTTGGTTTCACACTGCTCTCTTCGCTGTTTGGGTGTCTGTTTACATTGGTGTTTACGCACGCACGCACGCACGCACGCACGCACGCAAAGAGCAATGATTATAAGGGTCATTACCCGGGTGTTTAGGTTTTGCCAGCCACTTTGATAAATAAATCAGATACCGCTTTGTTTACACTTATCATTACGTCCACTGGCGTAGTTATGACAATGAGGGCGGATGGGGTGTCATAGTCATACTAAACCTAAACTACGTCATAGTTATACTAAACCTAAACTACGTCATACAGTTGACGTGATCGTCACAGCAATGTTACATCCGGCAACACAGTTGAACATGTGTGTTGAACATTGTGTGTTGAACATAGTGTGTGTTGAACATTGCGGCATGGTCATGAGTTCTGAACGACGGGCACCACCAACGACAACACATCTACCGGACCGAGATGACATGTAGGCCTACAGTTCATCTACTGAATTTCCGCGTTGACTATTCCTAGCCCAGCGACCCCAGCGCACCGAACGACATCCTAATGAACACATTGTCGCTACCAACACAATCCCGCTAAATCGGGGTAGAAAACTCACCTGAAATAAGCACGAAATGGTCCATAATATACCAACGGAGCGCAGGTACAACGACACAACCATGTTGACAGCGTATGGACTACTGCAGGCCGCCAACAGTCTACTGATTGATAGCCATAGAAAGCTCGAACGAGTGAACGTCACGCGCGGGTGGTTTTCACACATGGTGAATATTTCGTTTATCGATAATGATGATCTGGAAAGTGCTGTCGCCTAGTGAGTGTTATGATTATTACGAAATGATCAATTATATATTAATCAATATTAAGCAAACTACGAATGTAAAATCTGCGCTAATGTATGAATCAGAGACACTGCATACTACAAAGTCTATGTTACAGAAGATCCAAAGTTTCGTAAACAAGTTCATAACGAGAATCATAAGGATGACCAGAAACAATTAGCATTGAAGCACTACGGGAAGGAACAAACCGAGAATCAATTGAATATAACATTACAAGGAGAAAGTGAAGCTAGATAGGTCATACTCTCAGGAAGCCAACACAACTCATCACGAGACAGGCTCTCATGTGGAACGCTCAGGGCAAAAGGAAAAGGTCCAGAAACACCTGGCGCAGAGAAGTAGAAACAAACATGTCAAAAGCATAATACAGATGGAAAGAGCTGGAAGCCCAAAACCGTGTCCGGTGGAAAGGAGTCGATGATGGTCTACGCTCTGCCCGTTGGTTAAACGTACTAAGTCTAGTCAAACCGTTTACGCTGCAGTGCCTGACGGATTTAATTATTTACGGACTAATTTTGATTTATCACTATGTTTGTGCACACACTACTAAAGAAGTGAGTTTTCTTTAAGGTTCTCGCTAACACGTGATAAACATTAAACAAAATTTACCGATCAATAAACTGATGTGCAGGTAAGTAATTTGGCGTAAACAAACATACTGTCATGACGCATTCGCGCGTATTGTCGTCAATTCCGCTCCTCGGGCTATGCACTGTGTCCTATCATTTGATACGTCAAACGAGTATAGTATTTCACATTGAGTTACACATGCTTTGGCAAAGGTTAACCACACACTGTATTATAAAAAAGGCGCGGCCAATCCGTAACAGGACCTATTATGGGGTCATGCAAAACATATGTCGCATTGCCAAACGTTTACATACCACTGTAAAATGCTTTGTATCGCATTATATTGCCAGCAGTTTATACCAGCACCCCTGCAAAGTGTTTTGTATTATAAAACAGCAAGAGCTTAGATCCCTGAGGAAGAAACAAAATATATAGAAGCTTCAATATGACTACAGCAATGAACATGGAATTTGTCTTAGTACCTGACACAACCTCCAAACGAAATACACTCATTAATAAAATAGGTAACGATAAAGCTTAGACCTTAGAGACTACCGTACTGTGAAAGTAAGAGGAAATCACATTGAATACCACAACAAATATTGAATAATCATAAAGAAATAGCGTTCATACATATAAATAGTCATACATATGAACAGTCATAAAGGAATAGCGTTCATACATATGCACGGTAGAAATGTCGTAACAAATACTGATGAGTAGTCGTAAAGAAATAGCGTTCATACATATAAATAGTCATACATATGAATAGTCATAAAGAAATAGCGTTCATACATATGCACGGTAGAAATAGTATTTATATAACAACATTGAAGATTGGACATCAAAAAGTAGTCATTCTTCCAGAAAAATTACAACTGGTTCGTACATATTTTTTTTACGTTCTGTTAGTCCCATTTGATCGGTGAAGAGTTGTGTGGTTATTGGCAGTTAGAATTCAAGTTCAAGTCAGCAGACTGGTCTTCTGAAAACATGTTCTAGCTCGCATTCTACGGGTCTGTAGAGTAGGAATGGAACGTTTCAGTGTCACGCATGGCTAACTCGACCTGTCATTTACGTGCGTCCACAACAGTGGCATTTAGTGATGATTATATCGTTGCTGCAGGTGTGTGTGTGTGTGTGTGTGTGTGTGTGTGTGTGCGTGTGCGTGTGCGTGTGGGTGCGTGTGCGTGTGCGTGTGCGTGTGCGTGTGCGTGCGTGCGTGCGTGGGTGTGCGTGCGTGCGTGCGTGCGTGCGTGCGTGCGTGTGTGTGTGTGTGTGTGTGTGTGTGTGTGTGTGCTGAATTAAATAACAACGCGGTTTTCTGTGAAGTGGACCGAACCATCTGTCGGCGTTGGCCAACACGACTGGGCCGAACCAAACATCGGCGTGGGCCGGAATGACTGGGCTGAACCATCCGTCGCGCGGGCTGTAGGCGCCTCAATATATTATGTTGCCAGCGCGATATAATAATAATAATAATAATAATAAATTACGTATTTATGACGCGCCTTGTTGCCGGATAAAAAAAAACTGCTCAAAGGCGCTAAACTTGCCTTCTGGACTGTTTGCCTTTGAATGACAATCCTAACTATCAATAAAACGCGATTCACGGCTGTATTACTTAACAGCCCTTTAGGGCGTGGCTTATTTAGCAGTGGTGGCAGTTTTTTTCAACCTCCCATCTGTTTTGGGGGCCAACCTCTCACATCCCACCAATTTTGAGAGACAACCTCCCATTTCCCACCAATATCATTTCTAACATTCCACCTATGTTTAGGAACAACCTCCAACTCATTCGGGTGTTAACTGAACAGACACAAATGAAAATAACTGAGAGCTGACGCAAACTGTTAACATCATAGCCTACTATAAGTTATGAACTTCCGGTAATAAGTATATTATGCATTATCACAAAAATCACAGTAAATTTATATCACGGTTGGATGTATGGGTCTTCAGTGACATTGCCCGACCTATTGTTAAATATAGTCGCTTAGAAAATAATGGTGACTCATAACGACACGAGCGTGACATGGCTATTATTTCATCTTTCCCTGACAGGCGATTGTAAATGTGGAAGGTGTGTCGTGACATATTATATGACACATAGGCCTTTTCCTTCCACTGCAGGAGGTAGTCCTAGACCTTTGTTTATGTCTGTATTTCTGTATTATGTATGTATGTGTATGTGTGTGTGTGTGCGTGCGTGCGTGCGTGCGTGCGTGCGTGCGTGTGTATGTATGTATGTATGTATGTATGTATGTATATCCCACTGTCTATGTCTCTTTCTCTCTCTCCCATCCTCTCTCTCCCTGTCCGTCCCCCCCCCCACTCTCTCTCCCTTTTCTCCTCATATCTCTCTCTCCGCGTCTTGGTTAAATGTGCAATAAACCAGTGAACCCAAATTTATCTGCATTTTTATAGGACACGCTAGTCTCGTTTGGCGCCATGTTGGTTTTATGCAAATGTCCACATAATTACCCATAGATACTCAATTCTGACCCCTAACGACACTGCCCACTATCCCATTTCACACATACACACATTTGGAATTAAAACATGGAGAACAAACAATACTGGTTTACTTGGGGCCGGAAGTGCATTATATCGTCAACTATCGACTCGAAACGAGAATCACTTACACGCACCATTTTGAAAATGTATCAGGACCAGAGCACAAATGTGTGTCCTGGTTTCACAAATATTTTATTTATTTAAAACCCCTGAGTTGTTGACTAAATAGCTACGTGGCAAATTACATATTATATTTTCAAGTGAATATATTGAATATAGCCCTCGTGCAAAAAGTTTGTTTAAATTGTTTTTTGAAAACGGCTTTTCCTTATTAAGAAATGTACCGACATTTGTACCAATCAGTGTAAATTATAATTAATCAGCTTACAATTTAGTATATTTGTCAAAGTTCTAGTGATTGCTTTGTTTTTCGTATGATAGGGTATGTTTAATTTTAATTTAATTAAATGATGGATAAATTGTAAAGCCACTTCACAAAACATGGGCATTTTAGACACTTGACCGCTTCATAGTTTGGCAAACGCCAAGGCCAAGAGCAAGGCAAAGCCGAAGGCAAAGCGGGTGTAGATATATTTTATAGAAAAGTAAAAATTTATCTATATGTGCTCAGCAACACTAATGTATTTTCTTTTCCAAAACTCCACAACCATTAAATATATCAATATATTTTTAGCGCAGTTTGAAATAGATTGATATTTTTTTTCAGGACAACCATGATTTTTTTAGTTGTGTTCAGAGTGATGCAATTACGTTTTGTACTTTCTTGTGAATAATATGCGTTGCTGGTAAATTTGTGTCTCGTTCTATAATTAGAGCTCTCGTGTGAGAAAGGTAAGAACGCGTGCAAAGAAGGAAGCCGGTGACAATATGGCGGCAACCACCGTAAAAACGCAAGCGGCTGTTTGGCCGGACAAAAAAGAAGATTATGAGCTGCTGGATGTCATTGGCAAGTTATCAATGAGTTCACTAACAGTTAATTGTACGATGCACTAGGTTCAATGAAAATTATTTTAATATTATGTGGTAGGAATTGTGCTGGCGTCGACTTCTCCGACGAGACAGAGTTCTCCTCCTTGTAACAGATTATCTTTTCAAAAGACTTCGGATTCAGCCCGCGGGTAAATGTGTCATACGGTTAAAGGATTAAGTATTGTTATACTCCAAACAGCCCTATGTCCAGGGCTAATGCAGGAATGTCTTTATGGTAGTAAGGCATTATAGTCATTAAAATTTTAGAGACGAGAGGACACCAGCTCTGATTCTTGAGAGCGAGTCCAAGGCATGAGCAATACAGGATATGTTTTTGACCTTCGTGCGTGTTTAGATTTGCGTGGCCGTGGCTTTAGGTTTTCCCCTTTGACTTTGTCTTGGCTTTAGGTTTAATCTAGGCTATGCACTACTGTGACTACATCCGTGTAGAATCTGTTTCTCCGGGTACCCGTTTCTCCTGGCACAGACACCAGTCCAGGGCAGAGTTTGACTTATACTGGTCAGAGTAAAATTCGAGCTACTTGACCATTTTTATCATGAGCAGTCAGTCACATTTTCTACTGTTCCTAGACGAGGCACTTCAACAAAATGTGTTGCTTAGTTCGTTCCGCGTGCGCGGAAATCCGTGTCCGATTAGTGCAGCAGCAATGACTGACATCTGGTTCACGTTTTGTTTCACATTGTGGCTAGGGTGTCGGATGTTTGACTCAAAAATCAAATGTGTTGTTTGAAAAGCACAAATTTATGAAATTTTGCACTATTGTAGTACACATTAACACAACAATATTTTGGTTTAATTCCATTTCAATAACTGTGAAAGACATGAATTCTTAGCAACATTGCGCAAGCTGTCCGCGCACTCACTCGAAGTTGTCAGTTTCAACTGTCACTCGATTGTGGTCTTCCTCGTCACTTTTGCCCTCAGAAATAATGTTCATTTCACTGTTGCTATCTGATCCGTCTAACTCGACTAAGTTTTCTAGTCAACAACAACTAAATAATTGATTAATTACCATAGATTTCATGTATAAAAAACTTTGTGCATCAAATTCAAACCAAAACAGATATAGACCTTATAATATCAAGACAGCAATCTAGGATAATTACGCTGATTAAAAACATGAACACATGAAAATCGCAGCCAAATTCACCCCTTCGCACACTTCAAACTAGAATAGCCAGGCTCACCGTTTCCGACTTGTTCCTGATTTTGCTAAAACACCGGGTCACATGTAGTTTTTCAGTGATTTTGAAAACAATTTGAAATCGCATGACAAGAGTAATATATTCATGTTTTAAATCAAATTCTTATTAAAGATGCACAAGTACTTGTACTGAGCCTGAGTACATTGACCATATCAAGGTACATTATCTAGCATTTTACAAGCATGAAATATTTATTTACTTACCTGTGAATTTTAAAAGCTAACAGCTGGGTTGATTCATAAAACACCTTAAGACCATGTATTTAAATTCTTTATTTTGGACTCAAATGCACACACAGGATATATATATATATATATATATATATATATATATATATATATATATATATATATATCAGCCCACATAGGTCCCAAAAAGAAGGTAGAAAACGAGGACACATAAAACATCTCAGCTCACAGTGTCTGAAATTAGCAAATAAATGAACTGGCCCAGATTTTTTTTTAACCGGTCCAGTTGAGTTTGAACTGGCCCCACAGAAATGTATAAATTATAAGTATAAGTAATAAAGGAAAGTTTTTGTGCGTAAAACTATGAGACACTGCTTTAAATTAGAATAAAAAATAATTTAATATAAACCATATCATTATAACAAATACTGTTAATTTCTTACAACTAGCAGACCGATAAAATAAAGTAATGAATTTAATAAACATTTCAGTGTGAATTTTATTTGCAAAACAGTTAGAATTGTTGAAAGTAACATTATATTTGGTGCCAACGTTTCGCATGCACTGCCACTGGCACTGCCCTGGACCTGGCACAGGCAAAAATCTATGCCTTTCTCAATCCTCTCCAAATCGAACCCTCCAAAGTTCACTTCCACAGCCAAATATCACATTAATTAGAATGTCTTGGCATATTGTATTGTTAATCGGATTGTCTACCTCCTTAGTATAACCAGAATGAAGTAAATTGGCGTAATATCCTTAAAAAAAATGGTCAAACTTTATGGTTCTCGCAACTTCATTTGCTATCTTTGCTTTGGTTATTCCCTGGTATTTTCCAAGATGCTGATGTCATTAAATGTGAATCATCCAATAGGCACCCATGTTACAAAGCGATCTCTCAGTGGGAAGGAAGAAGTAGTTTGTCACAATTGTATTTTATATCGAACTAGCATAGATTAATAAGTGCTGTAATGTGCATTACTAATACACTCCGACCTGGATCGGTTGGTGGGAAGCAGTTTGAATCGGCAGCTGCCGATAAAAAGGCCTTCATTTCGAACACTTTTATAGACATTCATGAAATATAAATTTATACTTAACTGTTAATTCTAAATGTGAACAACTGGAGTAAGCATTACAATTCTTTATTTCATACTCAGATACATATTACATACATTAGATAGGTCATCGGGTGCTGTGTCTGTTGGCGTTGCAGGCGTGAGTGATCATGACCCTCCATTTCCCACAACTACGCGTCTTATAACAGTTCTGTT
Source organism: Lamellibrachia satsuma (assembly GCA_033239005.1). Classification (NCBI taxonomy): domain Eukaryota; kingdom Metazoa; phylum Annelida; class Polychaeta; order Sabellida; family Siboglinidae; genus Lamellibrachia; species Lamellibrachia satsuma. The sequence continues at coordinate 949,888 of BSQZ01000116.1, read as the reverse complement.
ATGCTATTTCCTGGCCGGGCTGTTATACCATCAAGAATTTTATTGCTTTGTCCCTTAGTCTTTCTCGTTACCACTAGATGTCTAATTTTCTGATCACATGGCCTATGTAGGTCCCAAAAGAAGATATAACAAGGATGAAATGTGAAGCATACATTCTTTACTAGCTATGTTCTATACCAGGTCATTATGTAGTATACATGCCTCGACATTAAGGCATGTTCTTACATATCGCAGTATCCAGTCCTTGGAACTGTTCAAAGCGCTTTACACTTCACCCCCTGGCATACCTGTTCATTCCAACACCATCTCGACTTCTCTGGGAAGCATTCAGCCACACTACAATTACTGCGTGAAGACTGTTCGTTCAAATATCCACCTCTGTCTGTAGCGAGGTACTCATTTATACAGCTGAGTGAACTGTGGCAATGTGGGACGAACGAAATTGCCAAAGCTTTGGAGCGGCGGCAAGAAGATTAGAACCTGGGTTATCTCGACTGAGAGCTTAACGCTCTAACCGCTACGCTACCGTGCCCCGCACATTGTTCTCGCACCACACATGCTTGCAGGCCCGGTGCCTTTTGGGGGCTGTCGGGTCAGTTTGGACCATTATGTTTTCATATGCTGGCCTGATAGGCCACCATACTTACAGATAGTTTTTATGAGACAGGTCATTGTTTCTATCATCACCTGTCCTTGCCCTCCCCTCGGTGCCATAATTAAACAGATTCATCATTTCATCGATTTGCCTTTGTGTTATTGCGTCCTGCATTCGCCATATTGTTTTGATAAGCATATTCACCAAAAGTCTGCTTGGCGATGACATGTAGACTTTTTGAAAAGTTACAACGGACACATCCGTATAAGTGTGGATTTTACTAGGTATGCGCAGCGTTACCGGTATATCACTGTATTTTCTTCTGCGCAATACTGATTGGCAGTCGTGATATGACGTAGGACATTCCTATATATAAGCCAAAGGTTCATGAACTATCCGCTAGGTGTCAAAACACCGTCTAATATACCCTCCAGGAAGAAGCTACGGTGCAGATAGCTAAGTTTACCGTAACTTTGTACTTCAGTCCAAAAGTCTATATTTTAAAGAAATAACGCCCAATGATAACACTCATAATTATATAGGCCCTGCGACACGCTGCGGCTTCGAAAGTAGCATCCAATTCTCAAGCATTTCCACCAGCAGCATTATCTGCCATGTGGAAAGCTGGCAGAAAGTATAAAAGTGAATAACCAAGAGCAAACTCACATCCTTTGTAATTGCAATTGTAATGCGATATATGGCGAACATTGTAGGCCCTGTGTGTTTTTAATAAATTTTTATCCTAGTTCTTTTGTACAAGTGCTCAAGCATAGCCACTTGGTCTTTCGTTAAAATTTAAGTAAATTCTGAGACATCAACCTTTTGTTGATTTCACATGGAATGACCTAGGTACATGTAATCTACAACGATGTATTCAGCAGTTTTTTGTATTTCACAACCATATTTACATAATTTTCTTGCCAGAGATGGAATAGGTAGTAAAATCAGCTATATGATTTGATATTGTGTTATAATGTAAAAAACAACAAAATGCATTAATTCAAAATAATTGTTTGAATAGGGAATCCAAATATGGTGTGTCATGTAGGCATTGTATCTGCCTTTCATACAAAAAATAAATTAGAATTTTTGCTCCATGGCCACAGCATTTTTGGCTACTAAATATACGCCACTTTTCACTATGTACCAACTTTGGAGATCAGCATCTCATAAACTAATCAAAATATAAACTTCAAACTTCTCAGATTTTTAGATGTGTACACCCTGAAGTTGTGTTATTGATCTAAATAAGTTTGTTTGTGTTCAAATGCATTTTGTTGAAATGTGGGTCTAAAATCACTTGTTGGTTCAATTTTGCACACACAAAAACAACTTCAATGGCACATTGTGGGAGAAATAATATACAGAAGTTTAATACTATCTACATGTAATGGAGAATAAGTAATATACAGAAGTGGATATGTATATTACTATCTATATATAATGGAGAATTATCATGCCAGATCTCGAGAGTTCTTGCACAAATAGTGTTTGAGTTATTGGTATTTTATGTAGAATAAGAAATCTTCATGATATCTGAAATATTGGCAAGATGACAGAATCCGCCAAATTTGAAGTAGTCTTAACTCAAATTAATCAAGCTACATCCGTATGGTTTGACATGTGTAGTTATATTGACCTGTGGATTAATTAGTAAAAGTTTGGTTGAATTGAAAAATGCATTGGTAGATCTGAGATGGAATGCCTGACATTCCAAGAGGGTCGTGCCGTATTACAAGTTACAGCCTCTTTAAAATGTCATAAGCGCGCGTGGACACTGAGCAGCACTTGAGCCTGCCAGTTCTGACAAGCAGCACTTGTCGTTATTACTGGACACCAGGACTTTCCTCTTTCTAGCTTCTAACACTACCACAGTTAGACTGGCCTTGATCATTTTCGGCAGGCTAATTGCAATGGTTATTTAATACAAATGATTTATTAATAAAAGATATGACATGAATTTGAAGCGTGTACAAATTTCACGGAAGAGGTGAATATTATATTATGAGATTCCGACACAGGGGTGAATATTTCATATGAAATGTGGGGTGAGGATTTAGGGGATTAAAAATTTTATCTCACACTGGCTGGCTTGCACTGCTGGCACCACCATGATAGGGGATGTGAAGGCTGGCACCACCATGATAGGGGATGTGAAGGCTAGCACCACCATGATAGGGGATGTGAAGGCGATGTGTCTGAATCGACCTAGTGCAGATTTTGTAAGTAATTAATGCTTTGAATTGTTGTTATCTTTGCAGGTTCTGGGGCGACAGCCGTTGTACAGAAGGCCTACTGTATACCACGCAATGAACAATGTGCTGTTAAACGTATCAACCTAGAGAAATGCAACACAACAGTAGAAGAACTCTTGGTATGTCCCTTCAGGGTCTGATGCAGGCGTGCCTTGTTTATGCTTAATACACATTTTTTATTTCGAAATACACAACTACCGTATTTGACCTATTAAGCATACATCCCCCTAATTAACGTACACCCCCTTTTTAAGCAGTAGGATCCACAATTATTGTGATATCACTACTGTGGAACAACTGAAAAGTGTTGCCATCTGGTGTTAAACAGTTGGCACCACTTTTCAGTTGTTCTGCACTAGTCAGTCACCAAATGACACCACTAGTGTTAAACAGTGACTTTATTGTCTAGTGAAAAAAATTTTGATGTACGCTTATAAGAACAGATTCCTTGATATTTTTTCTTGGCCTAATTTTTTTTCACGTGCAGTGTACACTTATTGGGTCAAATACAGTATTTGTATAAATCTCTATATTTCGTACTATTTTGATATTTCATGCAATGTGTTGGATGCACTGTCTTAGGATTTGAGACGTGTAAATTTAAATGTGTAAACTTTTTATTGTTTTGATGAATGTAGGAAAGTAAATAGGATTTACTGTGCTAACTATGACTGTGAATTCGTATGATTCGCATATAATGTCAATGTCTGAAATTAGCAAAAAAAAATTAACTGGCCCAGTTTTTTTTAACTTCTGTTTTGAACCAGCCCAGGTGAGTTTGAACCCCACAAAAATGGATAAATTATAAGTATAGGTAATAAAGCAAAGTTTTCGTGTGTAAAGCTAAAGCAGGGACTGCTTTAAATTAGAATAAGTAATAGTTTAGTAAATATAAACCATACCAGCTATTGTCGTTCATTTCTTATAACTAGCAGACAAAAAAATAAAGTCTTGAATTTAATAAATATTTTAATATAATCTTTTATTTGCGAAACAGTTACAATTATTGAAAGTAACATTATGTTTGATTCCAACGTTTCGCGTGCACTTCCCTGGCCCTGGCAAAAATATAGGCCGTTCTCAATTTACTCTAAATTGAAGCCTCCGAAGTTCACTTTCACAACGAATATATCACATTAATCAGATTGTCTTGGCATATTATATTGTCAATCTGATTGTCTACTACCTTAGCATCACCTGTAATTAAGTAAATTTGTGTAATATCCTTAAAAATGGTTGAATTTCATCTGCCGTCTTTGCTTTGGTGTTTCCCTGGTTTTCCCCAAGATACTGACGTCATTAAATGTGAATCATCCAATAGTTTACCTTGCATGTACGGACTTCGCCTTTGCTTTTGCAACGATCTGTCACTGGCAAAGAAGACGTAGTTTGTCACAATTGTATTTTATATTGAATTAGCATAGATTAGTAATACAGTCCGACCCAGCCGTGGCTGCCATGATGAATTGGTGTTGTGGGGCCTATAGCTAGCCTTAATTTCAAACAAAGTGACTTAAAGTGACTTCGCCAAGCCTTGGATTAAGATGTGCCCTGTTGAAACATTGCTTCTGATCCATCTGTGATATCAGACAAAGGAATGTACAAACCTGTTCATTCGGTCAAACTGCTGTTGCTGGGTGTACAAAAGTGAAACTGCAGTATGCAAAAGCTATTCATTCATTTAATTCAGTCGCAGTCCACAGCCACACAAACTAATGCAATTGAATGAATGAAATGGGTGTTAGACAAAATTGCTGTCTGCCAATAGTCTTTGTGCAGTAATTGTAGCAAAGCTGAATGCTTCTCAGAGAAATTGAGTTGGTGTTGGAATGAACAGGTCTGCCATGGGGTGAAGTTTATGTACAGCGCTTTGAACGGTCCTTCGGACTGGATGACACACTATATAAGTTATAAGAACATAACTTTACCTTTTGGTTGATTGTCTAGCATGCTATCACAACCTATTAGAGCTACATCAGACCCTAAATTGACAGAAGATAAGTCATGTTGGCTTTAGAATGAGCTGGTCTGCCAGGGGTGAAGTGTAAAGAACTCTGAACAGTCCTACTGGATACTGTGCTATATAAGAACATACCTTTTACTTGACTACCTTCTGTATGTGATTATGTTTGTGTGATTCAGAAAGAGATTCAGGCAATGAGTCTGTGCAACCACGAGAATGTCGTCAGCTACTACACATCCTTCGTTGTCAAGGAAGAACTCTGGGTTGTCATGAAGCTGTGCGCTGGTGGTAAGACGAATTCTTAAAATTCCTTCCTCAATTTAGGTAGCCTATCACGAATCTGGTTCGTTGATATTCAGATCTGTAGCCCGTGAATAGCTATATATGTGCAGTCAGTTTGATGAGAGACCTCATGCTTTTTATACAATTTCATTGAAATAATTGACTATTCGTTAGATTGGGTATCTTGCAAAAATATTATATAGTACATAGAGGTGGACCACTTTTGCTCAATTTTGATCGGATCCTGTGAAATAGAATTTAATAGTTTGTCTGACGGTTTCACCACATATTTGTACAAATGACCTAGCATGTCATAGTGGATACTAGATACCATATTGTTCTCTATAAAAGCACACTTCCTAATAGAAGCCCACCCCTTTGGCCCTTTTTCAGAAGTGAAATCACGTGTTCAACTATGTCAGTTGTGGTTGTCCTTTTTGAAATAAAAAAATTAAGTTGGTGAATCACAAGAAACTTAATTCCAACAGAAAGAAGTATGTTTATTTGCCTGCTCAACATGAACAGGTTAAGTCAACATCTAGCAGTTCAGTCCCAATAAACTGAACATTTAAAGTCCATTCAGGAAACGTGATGTCGGGCCTATCCTTAATCCCATCCATGGCGTTGGATATTCCAGTCTTCTCGAACAACTTCCACATAATATTTTTTAATAAAGATGGCTTGACATTAAGTATGGATTCAAAATAATTGCTGGGTATTGTAAGTATGTTTTCCTTGCGACTTTTGGGCAACATGGTTTATTTACCCTCCTGAAACTCAGGTTGTGCCTTTTTTTTAACTTGTTAAACCACTGGCTTGTTCCCTTGAAATTTTCATTTCCATGCGCATTTTGCAGTCTGAGAGCCTTGCGTTTCAGACTAGTTCTTCTCACTCTAACCTCTTTTCCTCTTCCTTCTTTGAACCACTCCTCTAGTTACTGCTCAGTGTCATGGTACCAGATTTTTTCCTCCACCCAACAAACATTTCTTTGACTTGAATAACTTCAGTTCTTTCTTTTGCTCGCGCCATTCCTGAATCCGATGTCGGTCAATTCCAAATTTCTTTGTCACAGGTTTCTTACTAGAGCCAGATTGATTTAAAATTTTCTTTCTAGCAGTAGAACATCCGGCAACATCAGTACTATGGTCATTCTGCATTCTAAAAGAAGCTACAATGATTAGACCCCTATTTACAATGGTGTCCAGACTAATCCTTGTTACTGTTGAGACTTTCGCCTTTTCCGAAGGCAAAGCCAGCGCCGGCAAAACACGATCATAGCCAGCAGCGCAAAACAAACAACACAACACCTCACTGTAGGCTTACATTAACTTTATTTAGCACCGTCAAAACAGTTTGAAGTGCAAGTAGATTGGACAAAATGCATCACTCTAAACAAGCGCTGGTTATGAAATAGATCAGCGATCAATGACATGGTTCCCGAGTCATTCGCTAGAGGCGCACCACATTCTTTGCATAGTTCACAGTGGTGCCACACTGCAGATTAGCTACCAGTCTGATTTAGAGGCCGATTTCACCCATACCGGCAGAGCATGGTTCGGGTCACGTTTGGGAACGAATAGATGCGCACCCAAGCCTTTGCACTTGCACACTGTGCGTCTATTGGGGACAATATGCTAGGTTAAATTTGTCATGAAATGGTTCTGAAACAAGACCACCGAAAAAATATAAGTGAGGAGGGACTTTTAACCGACCACAAAAGGCAAGTCAGTTTTCTTATCAGTTTCAACATAAAAAATATACATCTTGAATACCAGTAGCAGTTTGGTCCCTACCCTCCATTTTTATGCAGCTTTGGTATGTTGTAAAACTATGCTCCAATGATAGCCTTTTGAAACTAGTCTAGGAAGCTAGTGATGATCATTAAAAGGCAGTGCAATGGGCATTATGGCGTTTATTGTCTCCTCATTATCCCTGAAGTCCGGGGTGAGGCTGGCACTGAGATGGTCGTCAATTGGCTTCTTTGATATTCGACATTGTAATTATTTCTAAAAAAAATTTTATTCTTTTTGTCGTTCCCAAATATTTCCACATTCCAAGAAACCGGAATGTCAATCCATTCAGTGACTTTTTATATTATTGTTAATTAATTAACTGGTAGCTACGTTCATTTGCCTTACATTCCAGGTTCACTGTTGGATATAATCAAACATCGAATGCGCACTGGGAACTACAAGAATGGGGTACTAGACGAGGCATCGATCGCCACAGTGCTGAAAGAAGTTTCCAAAGGCCTTGAATACTTTCATGCTAATGGCCAAATTCACAGGTTTGTATCTCATGGAACATTGGAGGCAGACACTGCAAAAAGTTAACCTACATGAATAAAATAACCTTTTGTATTGCTTGCATGTAAAAGTCCCAGGGCCCATATTCTCAAAGACTTACAAATTTGTAACTCAAGTTTTCCGTAAATATAGTGGCTAACTGTCCCGGGAATTCACTCGTGGAATGTCTGGGTAAATATTAAATGATGTGCTAAATACAGAACAGATCTACTGAAGTATTACATGATCCATGTTGAATCTCAGTCAAGACTGTCAGACTTGTATTATCATTTTATTAAAACAAATATAATTTTTTTGAGCCTATGCACCTACTAAAACATAACCGTTTGCAACTACAATTAAGAACATCACACCAGTGGTTTACTAAGAAGACCTTGTTGAGCACGTCTTAATTTCATGGGTCAATCTATACTGTTAGATAACCCTACGTCACGAGTGTCAAAGTGTACTAGTCTAGCAATATTTGCTCGCCAATTCCTGTACTTGCTAATAGGACAGGGCTATGCTGTTTGTCCAAACTCAACTTATTTTGGCCTTTGTTTACTAAACAAATCTTCTTTCTAGCAAAAATAACATTTGTTTGAGGCTGCGTTTGGTTCTGTGTATGCCAGTCTCCCTTAATATGTCACAATAGTCTAGGTTACCCCATTTTCATAGAACTGCGGATGTGCAAGTCAGTCTAGTTTTTATTATCTCTTCTAGGTGCATAGGCCCAAAACCATGACTTTTGCTTCGCTTCAAAATTCACTATGTGATTTTGGTGTTCAGACCCCTCTCGTGCAGCTTTGTGCCTTGTTTATGAAAAACATGGGTTATGAAAGTCTATTGAGAATACTGGCCCATGTGTTTAGAGCCATCTTTTGGACGGGTAAAATGCGTAAAGTGCGTTTTTGACGTGTTGGACGGGCTAGTCCGTCCATGTTGTTTTTATAATCCGACATACCCGTTACCCAACGCAATGCTAACTACAACGTGTGGCAAATTCAGTTGACAGGCAAATTCAGACTGTGAGAAATAGGTCAAGCCAATATAATTTTCTTGGAAGCCGGCCGTGCACCGGCCGGCCAGTAATTACATTGTATCCGTCGGCCACTCAACATCTTTGATGTGTGTGGGGAAACCCAAAACAAAAAATTACGATTTTACGTTTGTCTTCATAAAACATCATAAAAACAATACTACTCAACATATTTGATTTATGTTTGCTTTATGTTAAAGCTTACACATATGGCATATTTGTTCCACTGGATATAGGGACATTCAGCGACTCATAAATTGTCTAGTAGCAGGGTGAAATATGTTTATTTTTTGCTTTCTGTTTTGATACTCATTTTAAAAATCATCCACTTTTGCATCATTCTACATAAAATGTAATGCAAACAAAACTATTCAACATATTTGATTCATTTACTGTATAGCTTACATCTTTGACTACATTTTCACCACTGGATGTATTCAGCCACTAAAAGATTGTTTGGTAGCAGGGTGAAGTTGGTCTATCATTGCTTTCAGTTGTGATGAAATTAAATTTCAGATAGTAATGTTCCCATGATTACATAATATGTTGTAGTTATTATCATTCTATTGTAGAAAATAGGATCTTAGCAACAAACAAAATGATACTTCATTCATACTTTTATGATGATAATTAGCAAAGCTATGATGTTTTAATTATGGGTGGTACAGTATTCCCAGGCACTGAATGGACTCACGTTAGAAGACTGTATCTTTGTCAGTTATTATTTAGAATTATTAATGATTATTATTTGTGAAGCACACAATATGTACAGGTAAATGTATTGATAGTTACCACTGTCTTTTAAGACTTAGTTAAATGATTATGTAAGTAAATATACACATATATATATTTTATCGTAGTGTTATAACTTGATTATAATATTTATATGAATATTATACTTACATTTTTGCTACATTCTGAAAACATTTTGGACTGGCAAAAATTTGATCCTGGATGAGCCCCTGCCTATTGCCAGAGGTAAGGCTCCTCTGTCCAATATACAAGCTGTCTGCTTTGTGTTTTACAGTACAGTCCTGTCTAATTAGACCATGCTATGGTAACAGAATACACAGCATGTTTCTTCTAGCATTCCATCACTAGATTTCTCAAAGCGCGTCATCTTGCACTGAATACAGTACAGCTGTTCTTTTCCTCTGCAATTAATGTATATTTGGTGGCTTCTAATGAATAAAGGACTGGATCATCCACTAACTGACGTAGACAGCTTGCCATTGATGAAAACATTTTATCATCACAGTGGCGTATTTAGACAGAATTTTGTTGTAGTTTGAATGTTTTATGCCTACTAAAAAGCCTCAACAGTGCCCCCCCAATAATGCAACTAGTGGCCTTAACAGTGCCCCCCAATAATGCATCTAGTGGCCTTATCTGTGCCCCCAATAGTGCATCTAGTGGTCTTAACAGTGCCCCCCAGTAATGCATCTAGTGGTCTTAACAGTGCCCCCCAATAATGCATCTAGTGGCCTTAACAGTGCCCCCCAATAATGCATCTAGTGGCCTTAACAGTGCCCCCCAGTAATGCATCTAGTGGCCTTAACAGTGCCCCCCAATAATGCATCTAGTGGCCTTAACAGTGCCCCCCAATAATGCAACTAGTGGCCTTAACAGTGCCCCCCAATAATGCAACTAGTGGCTTTCACTCGCTGTATGCATTTTCTTACTTACTTATATTTCTATTTTAAAACCTTTTTTTCAGAGACATCAAGGCTGGCAATATTCTCCTGAGCCAGGACGGCACAGTCATGATAGCAGGTTTGTAATGTAGGCTATTATGTAATATAAATATAGATCTTCCAAATAATATTAATATTTACGTGGATTTAATATTTATAGTAATTAAATAACTACAAATGCAGATCAAAGGTGTTTCACTACATTTCAGCATTTCAGTCAAAAAAATGTGCTAAACAAAGCTTTCGAGAACTCTGTCCCTTTGTCAGAGTCAGACTTAGCTGGTCACATGTGTCATGTGACCATTATGGTGTGTGTGAGATTTTGGCCATCGTTGACGTTGGTAAAATGTGCCTTCAAATATTTAATGGTATTGTTAAAAGAGCAGTATTAGTTAATAATTATAGTTATCTTATATTGCACCTAATTCCTTGGAAATTTGAGCTCAGAGGTGCAATCAGAACGAACGGTTAGGAAATCTTGAAATCCATATACAGTGTTAAAGATGTCAACAGACGGGTGAATGTGAGAATATAAGATGCTGCTATGATCTGTTGTAGACTTTGGAGTGAGTGCGTGGCTGGCTACAGGCAAGGACTTGGTGCGCGACACCGTCAGACACACGTTCGTTGGCACGCCGTGCTGGATGGCCCCAGAAGTCATGGAACAGGTCAGTGCTGACGTGACAGAGGTTGCATCCTCCACGTAGTCAGCCAGTCTGTTTCTAGGTTCACACACGTGACTATCCCGATACGACTGTTCAACATGCAATATATGTAAACGTGAGTCGACTTGAATCGCTGATTTACAAAAACAAAAAAAATTCTTTGAAACACTCTGTGCACGCATGCACACTCTCCTACCTCTTGACTTCCTGCTTATCACCAAACCAATGTTGTTATGGTCGCTTTCTTACATACGTATACCAATTCAGAATAAAATGTATGGCATAAAAATGAGACATTATTGACATTACTTGTATAAATTCTCTGTTGTTTTTGTTAGTTTTCCTAACTGATCAGTTGTATTGAACATGTTGCCAACTGTACTTATTATAGATCTTTACTTATATATTATAAATATTCTATATGACACTTAAATGAACAAGACCAGTCACTATTATGATTGTGAACCATGTTCGCAACTCATTCCATTACTAAGCATTTTTCTGTCTGCACACTTTCGATAGATATAGACCAGCTCATGTTTTTAATTACGTAAAACATCTCAGTTATCTCAGTTGCATAAGCGACTTTGCTAACTAACCTTAGCAGTTGCCAAAACCAGATCCGATAATGGAGCAAAGCACAATGAGTGACCTATCTAGGCAGATACCAGTGACCTATCTAGGCAGATACCGGTGACGTTATTATTATTATTAGAAGTGGTTGTGCAGGGCTTGATAGAGACCACACATAGTAAGAGTCTATTACAACAGTGCAACAGAAAGTATAAGACTTAGTGTAATAGTAAGTTGTAATATGTCCAGGTAACTGGCTATGACTTCAAGGCAGACATCTGGAGTTTTGGAATCACTGCGATAGAGTTGGCTACCGGCACTGCCCCGTATCACAAGTACCCCCCAATGAAGGTGGGTCACATCTACATAGTACATAGGATGAATCATTCAGATATCTTTCAAGTATCCCTAGGCAGCTCATATCATCAATTTCACAACAACTTATTGTGCTTAAATAAAACTTAACTTGGGCAAGTGTGCTTTCTCTGTCGCTTATGGCCCGGAATGAACTCCCATTCACTTTGAAAACATCTGAAACTATAGCTACCTTCTGAAAAAAACTCAAGACATTTATTCCAAATTGCTTTTCCATAAATCTTTGGTTGTCCCTCGTTCTGATAATGACTTGCGCGTCCCTGTTCATGATTATGCTTAACGGGAGACTCGGGTCGGATTTGACGGATTTTTGACAATAAAATGAATTTCGAGTTGTTGCTATTTCCGTGTATAAATATTATTCAACTTGCCATTCATGTAAGTTGCACTGTCGAAATAAACACGTTTCTGTCATAAAACGTGTCTTTTGTATGATGCCTATCATTGCTAAGTCTTTGTTTATGTCAAATGAACCGAGACTAATCGGACATTAGATGATTTTCTGCGAGCCATTGCATGCCGAAAAACGCTGCCATTCCAACATGGCGCATATCACGGGAAAGCCCCATTTTCACTCTGTATGATGGTACAAACAGTTTTAAAATATGCCCGGACATATCCGAGTAATTCCGACTATAAATGACCGCCTCTGAACCATCTCGGTGACAAAGGAATGGGGAATGCCGTGACGATTCGCCGGACATCACCACGTGATGTCGGATTCCCTCAAATCAAGCGCTCTAATTGGTTGTAATACTAATTTCCATCCTCTGACGTCAGCTTGAAATACCAGCTACGTTCGATTCGATCGACTTTTTTATCCCATGAGTTTCGTTCATTTATATCGCTTTGTAAAACGACATTATGCCGTTTGGTCGAAAGCGAGTGGGCAGTTACGGTACTAGGAGGCAGCGAAAGTTTGCATCGTTGCAGTTAATGCGCGATGCGAAGGCATCGAGGGTTGAATTCGCCAATGAACCTGCGGCGACAACTTCGTCTTCTTCGACCATCACCGTCCATGGTGCCAGCGAGAATGGCACGCAGTGTAAGTTTAATTCTGATATTTCATATGTTCACTCGTGTTTTATCCACACATCGTTAGCCTTTGTGGCATAACTATTACTGTATAAACGATTTGACGCTGATCTAGTTCATGCTGTTGATGTTCGTGGTTGTGTTGACATTCAGGCCCAGGGGCCATCCAGGCACATCAGAAGCAGAGTTGTAACTATGCCTATGGTTTATTATATTACTACAATTTGCCCTGGTAATTATCGTATACATAGCCTATATACACACGCGCGCGCGTGTGTGCGTATAATATAGCAATGCCAATAAAATAAATTGCATTCAATGCCATACCCCTGCATACGTAGTAAGGGGGGGTGGCTTGTTGAACATGTCTTGGATACTTTTTGTTCATGAAATACATTTATATTGTGTATTTTTTCCAGGCATTAAGGCGGTCATCAACAGTACCAGCTGATCCGTCTCGGAGACTGTCTGCCACTGAACGGAAGTTTGCTTATGCAGATCTTCTGGAGGAGATAGGTGTCCCACGATTCCTAGTTGAGGATGAGACAGATGCTGATGGAGATCTTTCAACAGAACTTGTACGCTGTGCCATGTTGCCATCACTTGTTGCGAACCTGCTATGCACGTTGTGTAGGAAGCATACACTCTCCACCCCAGCTGTCGACCGCACCGCACCCTCGGCATGGCGTGTGGCCTCGAGACTTTCTGCACCAGTTGCGACAAGATCATCAATGCAACTCTGTCATCAGACTGTATCGATGGGACTCAGGCGACGAATGTCCCATTTGTCGTGGTGAGATCAGCTGTGTCGGCAACGATGGACATGGGTGTCGGGTACTCGGGACTTGTGTGAAATTTATTTTACAATGCCAATGACTCTTAACTGTGCCTTTTGATAGATTATACATTCAGTAATATGTATGCAAAGTTTCAATCATCTAGGTTGCTTGTCAGATGTTGAAATGTATGTGCCAATGTACATAAACTTTGAACACGATTTTCTCAAAAACATGTTTTCCTTCACACCTACTGCCTCCCGTGTCACTTATCTCTGCTATTGTTTGACAGAATTACTTGAAACTTTCTACAGTGTTTCTTGATAGTATGCTCTTGAAAACTATGTAGTAACTTTTTAGAAAACATTATTTATATTTTATATAATGAACCATCAATGTAAAATTTCATGATGAAAAAATACATTCAGATGTAAAAAAATCATGAAAACAAAAGTTTTTTGAAAACTTGGAATGTCAACTGACTGTTTTCATTGCGGGTATGTGGAGTAACTACACACCAAATTTGAGTCCTCTAAATCCAATGGTTACTGATATAAGTCACACGCAACATTCAATCCAAGATGGCTGCATACCGTGGGAAAATATGTATGAAACTTTCTGAAAAAAATTCATAGCATTACTGTTACCTGGACTTGCAATCTATGCAAGTTTCAGCTCTGTAGGTTCAGCGATAATGAAATAAGAAAATAAAATGCGTTTAGACCCAAGCGACGCCTTAATGAGTCTGTTTTGTTGCATGTCTGAGCTCAAGTTCATGAGGATATAGGTACCATAGAAGTTAATTATTATTAGTATATTATCACCTTTTAAATTCCACAGGTCTGCCTACCGTATGTTTCTTCGCCAAGCTCTCGAAGTTTTGCTTTGTGAAAATATCTTGTCATTATGTGACTTTACTCTAGTGTAATTTTAATTCACATTGTTATATACAAAAGTGCGTTTGTGTATCAAGATTTGCATGTTCTTAACCGTACTTTACATACATACTTTTCCATTGTCAGCAGATGGAACTATTCCTAGATGATAACTATGTCGCTTTAAATAATGATGTATGGATGAGTGAACATGTAAGGTGAGTTTGTTCCGTTGCAGTGTATGTTTTGTTTGATGTCCTTTGCAGGTGTTCATCATTCATGGTTTTACTACATTGAAATAGTTGAAAATGCTGCATATTATTGTTGCTTATTATCATCCACACTGGGCACGGTTCGTTTTTGAAGCTTAGGCAATTTCGTTTACCCTACTTTGCCTCAGTCTACTCAGCTGCAAATGAGTACAAACACTGTTTGGAAGGTACCTGCGATGGACTAGTGTCCCGTCCAGGAGAGTCAGTATAACTGCACTCTAAGTTGCTTCGCACTACAGAAACCAGGTTTAAGCACTGGCCATATAAGCCTTCATGGCTTCCTAAGGCGTAATGCCTGGGGGATAACTTTACTTTTACCTACCTACCATTATCATCCACTGTATGGCATGTGAAATATGTGCTACGGTTGATATACTATATTTGACCTAATAATAATAAGTGCACAGTATGCTTGAAGAAAATTGGGCATGTATGCTTAATAGACTGAACATGGTATGTTGATATAGTTTGCCCACTTCTGTCATCAAATTCACTTGATTCTCTTCACCATTGTTGTTTGCTAGTTTAGATTTCACTGTTTTCTGTTGCAATATTCTCAGTGCTCGTTCAGAGCCAAAAGAGAAGATATTGCATGTGCGTATAGGCTTGATCCATCTAGTAGTTTGTGTTCCTGATTGTTGACAATGATTGATGATACTTTGTTCCAATCACGAACAGTTCGGGGGAAATAAGTACTTACGGCAGTCTGTTGAATGAAGCTGATGAACGCTGGGTCTGGCTGATGATCGCTGGGTCTGGCTGATGATCGCTGGGTCTGGCCGATGATCGCTGGGTCTGGCTGATGATCGCTGGGTCTGGCGTATATCGGCGACATAGACTTTGGCATCAGATTTGTTGGTGTTGTATTGTTGGTGAGCACAGAGAACCTACAGCATTCTCTATAGGTAGATGGGCTCACCGTTATGCCTAGTATGGCTCATTGAACACTTCTGTAGGCTGTTCATCATTGGTAAGCTGTTGGTGTGTAGTAGGTCAAGGTACATCCTTCTAATTGTGCACAACGGAAGCATGTCACCCAGTGCGCATGTGTCTGTATTGGCACCTCGTCGCGTGAATTGTCTTTCCGCTGGTGTTGTCACACTGACTGCTCTTATTAGTTGTGCGTGGACGAGGCTTGTACTTCTTTCACAGCTGGAGCATGACCTGGTCTAGATCTACAGACCTGCCTAACATTCCATATACCGTATGTGACCTAATAAGCGTACCATACGCTTGAAGAAAAATTAAGCCACAGAAGAATGTCAGGGAACCTGTATTTATAAGTGTACACCAACATTTTTTTCTATAAACAATAAGGTAATTGTTTAAGGCGTAACCCTGGTGGGATTGTTTTTCTTAACCTATGTTGTTTAAACTTTCAGATAATATCAATAGTAGAAAAGTAGCTTTGGGAGGATTAAAGACATTTTTTTCATCAAGGTGTTGAAGACGTGATTAATGCACTCTTGTTTTTCCATGGTTCCCATCATCTCCACACACGTTCTTCTCGCACAAACGTGTGAATGTCCTTGAGTCGCATTCTGACAAAACTGTTTTGTACCGGAAGCCATGTTTGTCTACTGACCTGTCCCACAAACTCTCGGCTGCAGCTACCTCCATGCCTCTAGGATCACCAGTGTAGTTTTTGTTGTATTCACTGAAGTGCCTTTCATACCACTTTTCAAACTCAGGTGTGTTTGCCCCACTGTGATGCACACTTGCTCAGGAGCAGCTCTGACAGTAGAGTGACAGGACTGGGAAGTGGACCACAAGTCCAGTGATGACTTCACCATGACGGCCCTGCTACCACACAACGTACACAGCAGGTTTTCCACCAGTTTGGTGAGAAGACCACATCACATGATGATGGTCAACAATTCTACACCAGCTCCATCACCTACATTTTCATCATGAAAATGTTCAAAGCCCAACTCTTTCAACAAGTGTTTGTACCGAAACTTCTTCTTTATTGCTGAAGTTGGTGTGTCCTGCGTTGTTGTGGTGTTGATGGCGTCACTTGTGATGTTGATAGCTGCTGATCGTCATAACACCTAGTACCTGTAAAGAAACAAACAAAATGTTTTAGAGAGTACTATATAATTCATCTGATTAAATGTGTGTGTTCATCATCATAGTGTAAACAAATATTGTCCATCTTTTAGAGCATAATCATTCAACCTGTCCTGTGATTAATAAATATCAATAACATTGAAGTGTGTTTTTTTCATCAAAGTTGAAAAAAACAGACCACCACCCACTACCCAGATGTTGTAACGCTGGATTTGTTCAACATCATCACCATCAGAAGTATCCTTTGTCTCGGACATCGTGATCAAAATATGCGTTGTTTCATTGGCACTTTGCAGTTGATTTCTCTTTGATCCACTCGCTAGTTGAAGCTGTTTGAGCCTCTTGTTTTCCAAGACGATACGCTTCCTTTGATTTCCGTTTTTAATACGGCATATTCGTATTTTTGTAGATAAATTTCAGAAACGTATGCAGGGAATGATCAATAAATTTAGACGTAAACAAGATGCTGGAAACTGTTGGGGGGTTGAAGAGACAGTTGACTCATCGAGTAAGCACCACGTGATATGACCAGGCCACAACATGATAGTATCTGGCCAATCTGCGTCGAAATAGTAATTTATTTCTCGCCGGAGGGAGCCTTGTTTATAGTTGGGATTGCTCAGAAATCTTCGGAGCTGTTGTAAAATGGTTTCTACCGCAAAGTACAGTGAAAATGGTCGTTTCCAACGGTGAGCATCAGGCTGAAATTTGTTTACAATGACAGCATGTATACGACGTCCAAACAAGCCAATGTTAGCAAAAACAAAGACCACAATTAGGGGCATGTTACTAAAATTACGTTTTGTCATAAAAAGAATATTATTTCAAAAATTAAACATGCATCAGCGGCAATTACAATAATATTTCTACGTGGAAATGTCAACATGTCGAAAATTATTTTTTCTCAAAAATCATTAATTAATTTCAGAATTTCACAGCTAATTTTCAGTGGGAAATTGAAAAATTCCATTTTCGTCCATGCCCTAGTGGTTCATGCCCACAAGATTGGCCAAAATAGTTTTTAATTTTATTAGTTATTTGATCAAGGATGTAATTTGAAACGGCTAATACTCTCTGAACACCACTGCAGAAATGAATGTTAACATTTTGCACCATTGTGTAGAATGTGTAGAATCTTGAAGGTGAATCGACGTACTCACTGTATCTAACTGTCTCAACCACGTCATTCAACTGGAGCGACCTCAAAGCCTCAATCAGGTCTTTGACAATGTTCGCTTGTCTGAGTTTGTCTCAGTTCTCTCTCCATTTTGTTAAGGCAGGATTCTGGCTGTAGAAATTTTTTTTTCTTCTCAATTTATCTTGTTCAAACTTTCAGATAGTGTCAGTGGGAGAAAAGAAGAAAGTGTAATGGTAAATATTATTTTTTATCAAGGCGTTACTATGGAAACGGCAGCCATCTTGGATTGTGTGTGCCCTTCTTGGGAACACGATATCTTTGTAGTGAATGCTCCAAATGCTGTCAAAATTGCTATGCCGCTAGCTGAGCGTATTCTATAGGGGGAGGCAAAGCTATTTTGCCCATTTTTAAAAAGTGTGATTTTATAAAAAAATATTGATAAAAATGTTTATGACTGCATACATTCATATGCTATTATATAAACATTGTGTAATTTTCTTCAAAGAACAGCCATGTCTCCCCCTTCAACATACTCTCAAGATGTACTATGTGAAATTTAAAGTAATTCCATTGAAAAACAGCTGAGATATTGCAAAAGTAAATGGCAAATTACTTCAAAAACAGAAATTGGGGGAAAACGTATTCAAAGTTTGTGCATGTTTGTAAGAACATGTCATTGTACAACATTATCTCTAGAGTAACACAACTTGGCACTGAAGATGGAAACTAAACATTTTGTCAAACAATGACTAATAACAGCATTTTTATACGAAATCTACCTGAACATCCTAACTAATAAGCAACAATACATGTGAAAAATGGTGAACATATATCAGAACAAGTAATTTGAAGTTCATTTCAGATCAACTCAGTATCTGATATTGTCTGTGACACACTGTCCAGCAGTCTAGCTATTGTCCAAAAGTCTAGCTATTGTCCAAAAGTCTAGCTATTGTCCACAAGTCTAGAAACTTCCAGCTGCATAGTAAGTTGTTGCGTCTCGGGTCGCTGCCCTCATCGTCTTCCTTGCTTGTCTTACCCGTTTGCCTCTATCTGGCGAAGGGACTTCTTCAGGTGCATCTGATCTGTCTTTAAGGCTGATGCCTTTCTCTCTGTGCCAGAGGCAACGTCCATCAGCCTGAAGGTGCACGCAGTTGTTGCTTCAATGCCTTCATTGAACTCGGCGACTGACGCACAGACTGCCACAACGACCAGCATCAGTCCGACGAACCCAGTCTTCGGACACTTCTTCCACACTATAGAGTGGATACACTTGTTCTTGTTTTGCGTCTGGGCTCTGCGGCACCGATTCAGCAAGTCTCGATGACCCAGACGTAGGTAGACGTCTTTGACGTGGCTGGCCACTTCCAGTGACAATGGCATGCCAACACTGTCGTGATGACTGTCAGGCTCCTCTCCTTTGGCCAGCACCCTCTGGTAAAAACACCAGCTGTCGGCCCCCTCTGGGCAGTGGGTGTGATGTGGCTCCTCGTCTGTTGACACAGTGTGGAAGAAGGTCGCAAAGACGTCTTCCCGCATGGCGTCAAGGTTCCCGGGATGACTGCGGATGGCCTTGCCACAGTAGGCAGTCAGCTTGGTAATCGTGGCTTGCGTCAGTTTGCTGTACCCACGACCACCAAGCACGACACCGGTCGTCTTGCCCTCTGTCACAAGTTTCTGGAGTGCTGTTCCCATGCGTTTCGCAACGTGATTGATGCACTCCTCCTTCTTGAGCGTCACGTCGGGGCAGGACAGTGACGTAGCGGAAGCCATGCCTGTCGACCGACCTATCCCACAAGCTCTAAGCCGCTGCCCGTGTAGTTAATATTGCAGTGGCTGAAGTGTCCACTCGGCAAACTCAGGTGTGTCTGCCCCAAGGCAAGCGTTGGCACTGGTGCAACTCTGGCAGTAGAGTGACATCACTGAGAAGTTCAGCACGAGTCCTGTGATGACGTCCACCACACAGCCAACACCATACATCGACTGGTAGCCGCGCGTCATCCAGGTGCCATCGTAGCTCACGGTGATGTCGATGACGCTGTTCTCGTCGGATCCAACTCCTTGTAGGCACCCCGGACTACCTGCGTCGCTTCATCCAACACACTGGTTGCCAGCTGCATGTTGGCCGAAGTCACTTCCTTCATGTGGGTGGTGAACGTCGAGTGATGCATGGCAGGCATGTCGATGTGCCGACACAGTTTGACGAGGCCACCGTGCCCAACACCTTAAACCTGAGACGTAACAAGTAACAACTCAAACCTGAAGTATTCGTTCCCTATACAGTTGGTGATTCAACCCAGGCTTGCATCAGTGAACACCACTATGGAAATAAGTGTCAACACTTTGTACCACTGCAGTGTAGAATGTGTAGAATCTTGAAGGTGAACCGACACACTGTCTCTAAGTGATACCTCAAAGTTGAGCCGTCACAAGTCGCCCCTGAACTTGAGCTCAAGTTGGCTGACGAATGGTCGTGCCACATGAAATAGCAACGCCATCCTGAAGTAAACATTCCCCAAACAGTTGGTGATTCGAGCAAGACTCGTTAGTGGTATTCAGCAGTTTGTATATGAACATTATTTTTCTTGCTTTCTCGATGCCGAGGTAAGCCGGTAGAAAACACCCGTCGTGATCTTAGACTGGCGAAGGTAGAAAACACCCGAAGGTAGAAAAACACCCGCTTCTACTCCAGCACTGGCCGAAGGTAGAAAACACCCGTTCTACTCCCGCACTGGCCGAAGGTAGAAAACACCCGTTCTACTCCTGCACTGGATGCCACTGCAGTCAGTAACGACTTGCACACAAGCAGTATATCTTCACTTAATCAACTTGCCTGCGATTGCCGCCAAGTCAGGGAGGATACAGAGGTGACCGTTTCTTCTTTGAACATATGAGGCTTGAATGGCCCGGTGTGCATTCTCATGTTGATTACAGATGGCAGACACGTCGGGTGGTGTTCACTGCAGTAATCCATTGCAGTGTCTATTTTGTCATCTGTCAGATGTTTGCCCTGGTGTTTTGGGTCCAGAATGTTTGCAAGGAAATGGGCAGGTGTCAGAGTCTGCTTGGTGCAACTCAGAAATTTTTTCATCACAGTTGGGGGTTGGTGCGATTCTTTCGAATCCTCTTCTAGTTTCTTCCACACAGCCCAATACCAAGCTGCAGGCAGGTGACCATTTCGAAAGAATTTGATGATGTGAACAACATGTTCTTTCACCCCAGACACTTCAACATCTTTTGCGAGTAAGTTCATGTAATGTACCGAACAACCGTAAGATACCATATCAGACTCACTGTCATCAGCCAGGTTCTTCCTCATCTTCAGCATGTTGGCCGCATTGTCCGTCATGAAGCTGCCAACCCTACAGTCAAACTGCTCTTCTGTGGAACGAAGAAGCTATTTCTTGCGAATACTCGGAAGTGTGATTGTAGCCAGATGTGCCGATAGTGCCTGCTATAAAACTCTGGCCTTTCTCATATGTAACTGACACACACCACAGGTTCATTGTGAACATTGCTCCAGCCGTTCAGAGCCTTCGACATGGTTTCTCCTCCAAGTTCATCTTTGCAGTCAGCAAGCATAGAGGTATGTACTTCATCAAGCAGTCGTCCACTGATGTCATAGCGTGTTGGTGGTTTGTACCCTGGTAGAAGCATGGACATCAGCTTGATAAACTCGTTATGCTGCACCAGTGAAAATGGACCGTTCGTTGCATAAATCATTTTAGCAAGTTGATGATCAATGACAGATTTATCCTTGCCTGACGTCTGCATTACGAAATCTTCCAGGCCACCCGTCTGTTGCTTTTTCTTTGGCTGGATGGACACAGGTGAAGCTGCTTGTTTTCTTGGAGATGGGAGGCCGATCTCAGCATCACTAGTTTCTGCACGGACAGTTGTTGTATCTTCTCTCTTGGAGGCCCCCCATAAACCTCGTGATGTTGTTTCATGTGTACAACAAATCCTGTTCCTGTGAAATGTTTGTCAGAGTGTCAACTTGTAAGTAGTGTTCAGATGGTGTGAGTGTGCAGTAGTCGTGGTCATTGTCAAATGTTTGTCTGAGTGTCAACTTGTAAGTAGTGTTCAGATGGTGTGAATGTGCAGTAGTCGTGGTCATTGTCAAATGTTTGTCAGAGTGTCAACTTGTAAGTAGTGTTCAGATGGTGTGAGTGTGCACTAGTCTTGGTCATTGTCAAATGTTTGTCAGAGTGTCAACTTATAAGTAGTGTTCAGATGGTGTGAGTGTGCAGTAGTCTTGGTCATTGTCAAATGCATGCATGTTTGCAGGAGTGGTAATGTGCATCAGAGCTGGATTCACAGTTGATGAAGCTGCAAAATTGTTAGTGGCATTGCTCACCCGTGTGTGTGTTGTTTTGCTGGGATTAAAGATGATATTGTTATTGTTGATGGACATGTCTAAGTGTTCTGCTTTGACTGGTGACCCGTTGTGCAGGCGGCGTGGTCTGTGGAAAGACTGCACAGTCTCGGTGCATGTTAGTTCTAATTTCATGCTTTTACCAGAAACATAGCATAAACATAACAAGGGCAAGAAAGCAGCACGAATGTGTTTGCAGTGTGCATACGGGCCCATGCCAGCAGCACATTCACACTGTGTCTCTAGTATGTTGCCATGCTTATCCAGACTCAGGTCCATGTCATACGTGGTAGTGCGACACATCTTGGCACGGCACTGTGTCCTCAGGAATGTCGTCTCATCTTTCTTGCAGAAACGCATGAAACGGATAAACCTGAAAGACGATTATTCTGCTTAAATGTTCAGGGTACACTTGTTCACAAGCAATAAAACAGATACCCCTAGAAGAAAATGTATCAACTAAAATGTAGAGACTTTTCTGCAGGGTTGGCTGGTGTTTCCCGGGGGTGGTATTTCCCAGCGGTAATTCCCGGTATTTCCCGCCCCGGGAAATACTCTTCAAAGTGGGATATACTGGGAAATAAGAATTTTTAATGTTTTTTTTTTGTTTAATTTGATTTAATTTGTTTGTTATTTGTATATATGATTATATTACATTGAAGTATATGTTAGTATGTTAATTGAAGGTGTAAAACTGTTTCGTCCCAGCCAAGGGTACTCATCAGATAGCTTTTAAGGCAGCCATGACAGTTTTTTTTTTGTCGTTTTTTTCTTTTATAGTTTTTTTGTCCAGTTTTGATTGCTTATTGTAAACAGTTTTTACACAGCACTTGTTCACCAGTCAATTTCTTCTGTACCTCTCAAAAAACAGTAGCACAAAACTAGCTTTAGCTGCTTTCTCTACGCCCAATCTGTTTCTCAACTTCGTCTGGATGATCCCGAAATTGGAGAAGGCTCATTCAATGGCAGCAGAACTTGCCCCAATCAGGTCTTTCGTCATGTCACAGTTGTCTCGCCATCTTGCTAGTACCTCAAAAGTGACGCGTCACAAATCGCTTTGAACTTGAGCTACAGTTGTCTGACGTATGTCACATGAAGTCGCAAAGCCAACTTGAAATAGACGTTCCCCAAACAGTCGGCAGTTTGAACTGAGGCCACATCATTCAACTGGAGCAAACTCAAAGTCTCAGTCAGGTCTGTCATCACATCTACTTCTCTGAGCTCATCACAGTTGTCTCGCCATTTTGTTAACACCTCAAAGTTGAGGCACCACAAGTTGCTCCTGAAGTTGAACTCCACTTGGCTGACGTATGGTCGTGTCACGTTAAGTAGCAAAGCAAACTTGAAATAGATGTTGCTCAAACACTCAGTGATTCGATAGAGGTTCATGTATGTGAA
This sequence comes from Lamellibrachia satsuma, assembly GCA_033239005.1. Taxonomy (NCBI): domain Eukaryota; kingdom Metazoa; phylum Annelida; class Polychaeta; order Sabellida; family Siboglinidae; genus Lamellibrachia; species Lamellibrachia satsuma. The sequence goes on along the minus strand of BSQZ01000116.1, from coordinate 926,223 downwards.
CATCATTATAGTAAGAAATGCCAATGTATGCTGCGTACTATGTCGTGCCATGTTTATGTTTGTCTCTCACTATCTCGACCAAGTCATTTAATTGGAGCGACTTCAAAGCCTCAATGAAGCGTTTCATCGTATTCATCATATTCAGTCTGAGTTTGCCACAGTTGTCTCGCCACCTTTCTAACACCTCAAACCTGAGACGTAACAAGTAACAACTCCAACCTGAAGTATTTGTTCCCTATACAGTTGGTGATTCGACCCAGGCTTGCATCGGTGAACACCACTATGGAAATAAGTGTCAACACTGCACCACTGCTGTGAAGAATGTGTCGAATCTTGAAGGTGAACCAACACACTGTCTCTAAGTGTCTCCACAACATCATTCCACTGGAGTTACCTCAATGCCCCAATCAGGTCTTTCGTCATGTCACAGTTGTCTCGCCATCTTGCTGATACCTCAAAAGTGACACGTCACAAATGACTGTGAACTTGAGCTCCAATTGTCTGACGATAAAGTCGCAACGCCAACTTGAAATAGACATTCCCCAAACAGTCGGCAGTTACAACTGAGGCCACATCATTCAACTGGAACAAACTCAAGGCCAGAGTATACTTTAAACATACTTTGTTTTATGACTTCACTGTTATTGAACACAGACAGCTGACACAGAGTTGGTGAGTCCACCTTACAGCAAAGCTGTGCATTTTTAAAACAATTTTTGTAGGGGTTTTCCCATGCCATCTTGGATTTATTTTTTCATGTCAAATATGTCAGTAACTACAAGACTTACATGACCCACGTTTGTTGTGTAATTCCCCTATACAACCATTGTGAAAACCAACAAGCAGTTTTTTCTAAGATTTTTTAAAATGATTTTTCTAATTTTAAATGCTAAAATGTGAAAACGGAGGTGAAAAATTGCATTCGTGACTCATTGTGTAAAAGTATGTCATGTTTTCCAGATAGTTTCTTGGTGGTTTTAAAGCGCATACTATCAAGATACACTATGGCAAGTTTAAAGCAATTCTGTGAAGCAGTAGCATAAAAAAATTATACAAGAGTAAGGTATAATAATTTTTCTGAGATAATCGCATTCAAAGTTTGGGTACATGGGAACACACATTTCAACATACAAAAAGCTACGTAGATCACTGAAACTTGGCACATATGTCAGCCAATGAATAATCTATCAATAGGCAGAGTTCAGAAAGATTTCCACTGCAAAATAATAAAAATTTATGAAAAACTAAGCAACATAGCAAAAAAAATTTGAAAAACAGAAAAACCTATTTACAAAGTACCAATCGACATATAAAGTGCACATAGAGTTCACTGGAGCACAGATAAAGTTCACTGTGCCAATGGCACTCTCCCTAAAATGCCCCAGCTGCATAACGGGAGGCATCTTGGACCTTTGCCCGAGCCACCTTTTGTGGAAGACGGGCCTCCTTCGTGCCGGCCTGCATTTGCTGCACAGAATGTTGCAGTCAGCGACTGTTTGCCTTTGCAGCCGACATCCTCAGTCGACTGTCGCCTGGATTGTCGCCTGGATTGCCCATCACGTTGTAGCTGTGTGTCACTGTCGACGCAACCCCTTGGTTGAACTCGGCAATCGCTGAACATGTTGCTGAAACAACACGCATTAGACCAACGAAGATCGTCTTGGGGCATTTGCGGCACACCTTTGAGTGCAGGGTGTCGTTGGCATTTTGGGTCTTGTCCTGCACACAGCGATGCAGCTGGTCAGGGTGGCCAAGCCACATGTACACGTCCTTCACTTGTTCTGCATCACTTTATTATTCAACGGAGTGCCGACCTTGTCCCGAGCCCGGCTCCTTGCCATTCACCACTGCTCGCTGGAAGAAGCATCAGCTGTTAGTGCCAGTAGGGATCTGCTTGTGATGTGGATCCTCATTGGTGGACACAGCATGGAAGAAGCACCAGTTGTTAGTGCCAGTAGGGCTTTGCTTGTGATGTGGATCCTCATCGGTGGATGCAGCATGGAAGAAGCACCAGTTGTTAGTGCCAGTAGGGCTCTGCTTGTGATGTGGATCCTCATCGGTGGACGCAGCATGGAAGAAGCACCAGTTGTTAGTGCCAGTAGGGCTCTGCTTGTGATGTGGATCCTCATCGGTGGACGCAGCATGGAAGAAGCACCAGTTGTTAGTGCCAGTAGGGCTCTGCTTGTGATGTGGATCCTCATCGGTGGACGCAGCATGGAAGAAGCACCAGCTGTTAGTGCCAGTAGGGCTCTGCTTGTGATGTGGATCCTCATTGGTGGACACAGCATGGAAGAAGCACCAGTTGTTAGTGCCAGTAGGGCTTTGCTTGTGATGTGGATCCTCATCGGTGGATGCAGCATGGAAGAAGCACCAGTTGTTAGTGCCAGTAGGGCTCTGCTTGTGATGTGGATCCTCATTGGTGGATGCAGCATGGAAGAAGCACCAGCTGTTAGTGCCAGTAGTGCTCTGCTTGTGATGTGGCGAACACAGCACTGCGCAGAGCAAACTCGCCACCTGTGCAGCTGCGGATCGCCTTTCCGTAATACAATGTCAGCTCAGTGATGGCAGCCTGTGTTAATTTTCCATGCCCACCGAGAGTCACGCCGGTCTTCGTTGATATCTTCGCGAGATTGCGCAGCGTCATCCCCATTCGTTTTGCAACATGATTGACACGTTCTTCCTTGTTGATGGTCACATGACCACAGGATGGTGAAGTCTATCACCAGTCCTGTTACAATCTCCATCTCCTGTTACAATCTCCATCTTCTGTTACCATCTCTGTTACCATCTCCACGGTGCCATACAGAACTGTGGCCCCGGGTCATCCAGGAACAATCAAAACTCAACGTATTCTTGGTCATCACCGGTATGTTGAGGTAGCGGGAGAACTTCACTACTCCTGCGTACCCAACACCCATGTCCATCATCGCAGACATAACTGATCGCAGCACAACAAACAGGAAATTCATTGCCTGTGTCTCTGATATGGTCGGAAGAAAGGGTCGAGCTTAGGATCTTGTCCCAATTGATGCAGAATGTCTCGAGTCCACACACCATGCGGAGGGCACGGTCGACAGCTTGGATGGAGAGCATGCGCTTCTTGCATGATGTGCACGGCAGGTTCGCGATGACAATACAGCACAATACGGCAGTGTACAACACCTGTTGAGAGATCTTCTCCAGCATCATCTTCACGTACTGGGAAGCCCGAGACACCCATCTCCTCCAGATGTTCGGCGTACCCAAACATTCTTTCAGTCGCAGATATTCTCCGAGACGGCTCGGCTTGCGATGCGGATGGCTGACTGGAAACAGATAAACAACACCAATGTTTGGCGTGAACAACACAAGTATTCATTGCATGTTCAACAACAAAAGCGCCACCCTCATTACTATGTCTTTGGGAACATGACATGTGATGCAATTTATTTCATTGTCCCATTCCCCATATATAAAGAGTACTATATAAATACAAATGTGTATTGTAAGCCACATTTCCATTGAATACCATGTAAAGTAAAGTAATGTTCATCCATCAATTCACACATAATACCACACCTGTTGACGCAGAATCTGCTTTATCTTAGCCAGGTGTTCATTCGCTGATGGCAGTTGAGGAACCTTGTCCTTCAAGGTGACGTGAACCATGCCATCATAAAACCATCACAGTGGTTCTTGTCATGTCCTTCACATGAGGTGTTGCCAGTTTCTGGTGCATGCTTTTACCCGGTCCATGACGGCGGCTAGATCTTCCAGTGTACACGGACTATCCAGTAGGTGGCAGCAGAGGACATTGTCTGGTCTTCTCCGCAATCACATTTTGTTTACAACATCTCAGCAGTAATACTAATATTAATATATTTATCCATTCTACATGGTGTATAATTACATAACAACAATACGTGTAATTTATATGTACATAAAATAGCTAAACAAATAGCTAAACAAGAAATGTTACACACATTCTCTGTATCAAACAACACATCTCTTATCAATGAAACTTTGTTTAAAAGTTTTTCATCCAGCCCTACTGGTTCTCTTTTCTCAACTTTAGTCATGGTGGTCATTAGGGATGTCCAAATGATTGGTCAAAGTGAGCAAGCTTTGTGAGAACTCCATCCAGTGGAGTTGCCTGACGCACTGATGACCACGAACACTTTGTCCTCAACGTAGGTGGCAAGAACCTATCAATTCACATAGTTTAAGCCTTGTGATAGTCTACTGCACTTCCTTTCGATAGGTAATCGCTGGGGTCTGTCAACTCCTTCGAGTTGTCAGCTGCACTTGGAGGTTTTCAGAGAGAAAAGCCGATTGTTTGCTTCATTTACATCTCCCAAAGCATTTCTTTCCACCGAAAACTTGGCAGTTGTTGACAAAATCGAATACAGAAACACAAACTGTAAATGGCGGTAATAAATATTTCCACGTGGTGACATATACAGGTGTATATCTGACACGTACAGATTGTTGTGAAGCATGTTCAACATAATAAGAACTACATCACAATTTTGACAGGGTGAAGGTGGTTGCGACACCAGTGCCCAGCACACCCCAGAAGATGTACTTCTGCCAGACTTGCATTTGTGCCTGTCTTGAAGTTTCAAAAAAGTGTACCCTTAAGCACACAGCAAAAGCAACACAGTAGCCTGTCTTGTGATTGTAGAGACACCAAACCTTGATTCCCACTTCACAGGTTTCATGGGCATGTACTGCTTCCATCCAAGTCACTTCACAGGTTTCATGGGCATGTACTGCTTCCATCCAAGTCACTTCACGGGTTTCATGGGCATGTACTGCTTCCATCCAAGTCACTTCACAGGTTTCATGGGCATGTACTGCTTCCATCCAAGTCACTTCACAGGTTTCATGGGCATATACTGCTTCCATCCAAGTCACTTCACAGGTTTCATATGCATACACTGCTTCCATCCAAGTCACTTCTCAGGTTTCATGGGCATGTACTGCTTCCATCCAAGTCGATTTCGAAATGCACTATGTCATCACTTGTCCTGGCCCAAAACAGTTCAGCTGTTGCTGGAGCAGGCAATGTTTCTCTGATTGGCATGCTTGAAGCCATGTTTCCAGGCTTTGGATAGTTTGTCATCTGTGCAGGCACATATGATCGTCTCTTGCAGGCTGACAATGTAATTGTAATGTTTTGGTTAGCGCTCTGGGACAATTATCCATTTTCTCTCTGTTGTTGAATACCTTAAAATTGAATGTCAATAGAGTATACTCATTATCAGTGTCTGACAACCTATTCGCAGCATCAAGGGAGGATGGACCATGTAATAAATAAAAGCATGCTTTAGCCAGACCCACTTTCTTGTTTTCATTGTTTATGTGCAGTACTGCATTGTTTATGTGCAGTACTGCATTGTTTATGTGCAGTACTGCATTGTTTATGTGCAGTACTGCATTGCAGCACGAAAATCACTTGTTTTCTAACATGCACATCATCCATTTTGATAGTTAACATGTTGCATATCAACAGAAAGGGTCACGTTTGCACTGCATGAAGGTAATACTAGTTTCCTTTAAAAAATCTGAGATGTTCTGGTTAGAATGACCTGATCTCACTAGTTCACCTGAACCCGCATGCTGTGAAAGAGAAAATGTTGAAGCAGAACCTAGGATTGAGTGGTAATACTTGCCAGTGACATGCTGCCTGTCTGTACTGACTTACATAATGGGTGAATGACCCTGTACTAATTGGAGTAGTGAGGAATGAAGCAGCTGTTTTTGAGAATCTATAGCTTAGTAGCTCCGCATAAATGCATCTAGTCATCATCTTTGGAAACACTTTCACTTTCATTCCGTGTGCAGCTGATCATTCCTGTGCCCGAACTGGAATGATCAGCTGCAATCAGTTTTACATCTCTTCTCATTCTCTATTTGCTGCCTTTATAGCAGACATTTCACATACTTTAGCATCAAGTTGACTCATTATTGATTCTACCCACACACAAACCATCAAGCTTAATATATTTATGAAGTCTTATCTGCCCGGGTCATCAAGATTGTCCCGACCACAAAGTTGTTTCTGAGGCTGTAAGATAAAATATATTCGTCAGCTGTGTGAAAGTTTCAATGAGTCACCAACAATTGATGTGACAATATTAATCTAAATCAACTCTACATAATTACAAATCTCACCAGAGTATCTCTAGCCCTCTCAACGACGATAGGCTCTGCCCCAGTCGTCAAGATTGTCCCGGCCACAAAGTTGTCACTGAGGCTGTAAGATAAAATACATTCATTAGCTGTGTGAAAGTTTCAATGAGTCACCAACATTTGATGTGTCAATATTAATCTAAATCATGTCAACATAATTACAAATCTCACCCGAGTATCTCTAGCCCTCTCAACGACGATAGACTCTGCCCCAGTCGTCAAGATTGTCCCGGCCACAAAGTTGTCACTGAGGCTGTAAGGTAAAATACATTCGTCAACTGTGCGACAGTTTCAATGAGTCACCAACAATTGATGTGTCAATATTAATCTAAATCAGCTCAACGCAATTACAAATCTCACCCGAGTATCTCTAGCCCTCTCAGCGACGATAGACTCTGCCCCAGTCGTCAAGATTGTCCTGGCCACAAAGTTGTCACTGAAGCTGTAAGGTAAAATACATTCGTCAGCTGTGTGAAAGTTTCAATGAGTCACCAACAATTGATATGACAATATTAATCTAAATCAACTCTACATAATTACAAATCTTGCCTGAGTATCTCTAGCCCTCTCAACAATGATAGACTCTGTCCCAGTCGTCAAGATTGTCCCGGCCACAAAGTTGTCACTGAGGCTTTAAGGTAAAATACATTCATCAATGTGCGACAGTTTCAATGAGTCACCAACAATTGATGTGTCAATATTAATCTAAATCAATTCAATGTAATTACGAATCTCACCCGAGTATCTCTAGCCCTGTCATCGACGATAGACTCTGCCCCAGTCGTCAAGATTGTCCCGGCCACAGAGTTGTCACTGAGGCTGTAAGATAAAATACGTTCATTAGCTGTGTGAAAGTTTCAATGAGTCACCAACAATTGTGTGCTTAATATCACCATGGTGACCGGAAGTCGGTCGCAGGTCTACGTCACGTGGGACATGGAGTTCTCTGCGGCCCTCATCTCGGACAGTTTCTTCGTCGCCAGACACAACCACACTGAAATTGGCATGTTCAACGTCAGCATTTCAGTACAGAACAGCGTCAGCAGGTCGAACTTTACCGTCATTGCATATGTCAGTTACGACATAACGGGCCTGACGTTTTCCCAGGTCGATTACAGCGACACACCTGCTTTTCGCAATGCCACGTTTCTCAGTACTATCAATACATTTTACACAGTTTTAGACAGTGGCATCCTTATACATCTCTGAAAATATGAAGAAAATGTTTGGGATATTACAAAAGTTATGAGCACAGGTCTTTTCCACGTATACTAGCCTAGTGGTATTTTTTTACAAATTTTACAGCACACACAAAAACTGTCTGGTCTGTCGGGTAAACAAATTCATTGATAAACTGACAATGTTCTAATAAGTGAAATGTATTGCTTAAAACAAAAACAAAACAAAATTCCAAAAGCAATCTTCGCTGCAAGGTTATGTGGTACCAAAATCAGTTGGCGAAAGTTAAACACTGACACCACCACGACTCCTGCCAGCACCGCCGTGTCCCCTGCCAGCACCGCCGCGTCCCCTGCCAGCACTGCTGCGTCCCCTACAAACACTGCCATGTCCCTTGTGGGCATCGCCACGAGTTCTCTTTCTGGAAGTCTGGGTCGGAGAAGGCTGGCGAGAACGACGACCTCGGCCACGTACCCCTCCTCTGTGTGTGGATGCGACAGCATCAGGAGCAGTGGAGGGCCCTGCCACGGAGGCAGCAGATGGCCCTGCCGCAGGGGCATCCTCCCTCTCAGGGGGCATGGACATAACACGTCCTTGTACAGGTCCTTCACAAATGGACGAATGTTTGCGTGCAGGTACTGGCGGCGGTCGTATGTGAGGCCAGGTGGCTTGATGGCGACTGGTTTTGCAGAAGACAGCATGGTGTCTCTGTCCACCAACAACTCGAAACGCTCTTCGGGGCTATCGCATGTTGTCTTTGCAAAGGCCATGCCAGGGCTGGCTGCATCAAACCTGTGAACAGTGTTTAACACAGTTTAAATATCACCTTTCATTGCATATAAGCATAATGTCACAACAGTCAAATTGTTGTACTTGGTTATTATTTTACGCAAACACAAGAAGATGGATGCTAAACATCAATGTGTCAGCTGTGCACACCTGGGTGAAGACGTACACAATTAATGTAACCATGTAAACACACATTATCTTATGAACGCACCACCTCACCCATGACGAGAAACATTTTTGTATAGCTTTATTGAGCCTTCATAGCATTTGTCTCCTTTAATTTTCTGAAGATACAACTGGGATAAATAGACAGTATCGATTGTACCTGAAGTGAAAGTACTTCTTGATGCCTGGCAGTGCTTTGAGGTAGGGACGGAAGTGTTCTTGCCAGTTTGCCACAGGAACAATTGACGTGCCGTCTTCTTTGCCAACCAACTGGGACAAATTCAGACAGGCGCTCCCATTCACCACAGACTCGAGCTCTCACAGTGACGATATTGCGTGGCGTTTGAATGCTCGCTTGAGAAGCCCAAAGCAAGCGTCAGGGGCAAACTTTGTGTGTCCCACAACTAGAAAATTGAGTGTGACGGACTGGTAGAGACCATTGGCGACCCTCCATGCACAATACCACAGGACAAAACAGTTCTTGTTTTGCCCTGCACAATTGTCACGGTGAAGGTCATCAGTGGTCTCACCCAGACCAAAACACTCAAAAAAGTAGTGTAGGTAGGACACGACAGCGTTCGACCCCTTCGAAATGAGGAAGTTCACCTGCTTTGGGAGCCCCTCACAACAGACCCCAAATATGCCACACTTCCTAGGCACGAGGAAGTACAAGGGGCCTGGCTGGAGGGGGTCACTCGGCAGGTGAACTTACTGCGCAAAGTCGAAACTGTAGTGCATCGAGATCTGCCGGCTGCAGGGAGCACTCCTGCTGAACTCCACCAGTTTCAGCTGATTGCAGGTCTGCTTGGCGGTTGCCACCATCCTGTTATAGAATGTTCTGGCCATGTTGACAAGTCGTAGGTGTTCCTGTGAAATGCAACCAGTTGTCAACTTATGGCAAGCACATCCACAAACAGCAAATACAATATCGTGCATTTTATAAAAAAGGTCAATCATAACAGTTCAGTGCCTTGTTATGACGCACATTAAAAAACGTTTACAAAGTCATTATTATTATAATTTTATGTCCCTTGGAATGTGTAAATTAACTGTTATTCCATTAAGGCCAGACACGGCAGGTAGATAGGATTATTTATTTATGCAAATAGTCCAATTTGTTTCTTTCCAATGTATAGAATGGGTATTACTGAGTAAAAAATATGTTTAGCTTTTTTCCACCAGACCCCCATTTCCACAGTAAAAAAACAAAATGTCCACCATTTTTAGCACATATGTGACCGGCCACGGCAAAATGAGAGACTTCTCGAAAAAATTCATGTTCCGTTTTTTGTGTATTTGTGTAGAGGACATTCATAGGAAAAGATTGATTACAACTTACAAAAAATTTGCATTATTGACGAAGTTATGGCAATTTTAAATCGAATAATGTGGAAAATGCAGTTCTGAGAAAAACGAGTTTAAAGATTGAGGACTTTATGCAGCTTCAATATTTAGGTATATTGCTGTTTTGTAGCAGTAAATGCTCACCAATTGTCTTAAAATTTGGCATACCTGCCTAGCATTCATTTCTATACAAATCGTTTCGCATATCAAGTTAAATTAATTAATTAATATTAATTAATTAATGCATGTATTTCAAATCATGTAGACTAATATGCAATATAACACAATTATTTATTATACAGAAGTTATAATAGACATACATTGCAAATAAGACAAATTACTAAATCAAGATATGCACACACCAGTAATTAAAAACATAATTAAAGACGGCCGCCTAATTAAAACAAATTAAAAAACGTAAATATCTAACAATAACATAAAATATGCACTAGTCCAAGATATGCAATTAATTGTAAAGGGAAAGTTGCATACAGTGCCACAAAGTTTTATTACTATGATAATACATACATTATAATGATATTGTATATTATTATTATTGTGTAATGCAACCAATTAATTATAAAAAACCTAACCAGCTACATATGGGCCACAACAGCAGGAATGATATTGAAGGAAATACATCAAAATGATACATCAGACTAATAATAATACTTCTGAAATACAAAATGCACGTAACACGTAACACCATGTTAGACATAATTATTAATACTTATAATCTATAAAAATTAATTAGTCAACATTTTAATACTATAAATTCCGAGTAATTTGAATAGTGTCATCCATGGTATCAAACTAAATGGTAAAACATTCACATTTTAGACATATTATTCCCCCCAGCATGTACACTACTTTGTCGCTTCTTCCCACGGAGAAACCAGCTACCATCGGTTCGCTTCCTCTTGGACGGTCCAGCCTCTGGTTCTGGCTGCACTGTCAAGGTCGATGTTGTCGGAGGCGGACACACAAGGTCCTCCGTGCCCTCATGACAGAACTCACTGATCTCGCCATACAAGTAGTTCTGCCTCTCCATGGACAGCCCTTGCGGTCGGATGATCGGAGGCAATCCCTTGGGGAGCGAGCCCTTCCCGACCACAACATTCCTTGCAGGACTGTCCGAGTAGTCTCGAACCACCAGAGTGTCAGGAGCATCAGCTGTCACTGAGAAGCTGTGCAGTGACAGCAGGCCAGGTATCTTGCGGAAGTGGCCGTCGAGAAAACCGGCCCAGTCATAGCACTGCACCAAGGGCTGGCCGCCCTGCGTGCCGACAAGCTGGGACATGTTGCACACACTTGATGTCGTGCACACATTCTGGATGTCCTCCAGCGACGAAATGAAAGTGCTCCGAGCCAGTCGCTTGAGCAGTCCGAAGCACCAGTCCAGTGCAAACTTGGTATGGCCGGCCACCATGAAACTGATGCCGACAGAACTGTTCAGGTCAGTCGCGACACGCCACATCAAATATCGCATCATATGATTGTTCTTGTTCTGGCCTGAACAGTTGTCGGCATGGAGCTGGAGGTTCGCTTCGCCCACACCATACGTGGCGAGGAAATGGTGGACCAGCGAAATGACCACAACGACTGTAGTAATTGCCTCGTCGATCAAGTAGTTCTATCTATCTATCCGAGGTGATGTCATCGTCACTCTCAGCTTCCTGAAACGTCAATGTATTTTATTACTTACATTATAGTCATCAAAACTGTTATACCAAAATTAACATCGTAAATAAATTTAAAATCGTAAATCCAACAAAAACCCATTCGAATTGGATAAACATTAATATCTTACAAATAAAATGTACGAATAAAATCTATTGCTATACATAATTAATTGCAATACTACATAACGACAAAACAATATTATATAATAGCTACATTCTTCAGTACAGGACTGCAAATACTTAGCTATATATAGCTATTTTGTATTTATTATTTTGTGTATCTGGTATGTATACACTAATTAATGTTATTATTAATACCTGTATTTGCAGAAGTAACTGGTAACAGGTCGACATAGTACATAACCATAGGCAATGCCTAGCCCTAGTTACATACTGTAATAATTTTATAGGGGATAACCTTTATAGGCTCATAGTTATAGCCCGACAGTCATACTCGTTACTTTAATCATCATCATGTCAACATTAAGGCGCAGTACAGAAGTAACTAGTAACACGCATAACATAGCATACCATGGGGTGATGGGAACATGGCAACGACATAGCCATACAGGCATACTCATTACTTGGATCATGTCAACATTAAGCCGCAACGACCAGCTTGAGCACTACTCCCTCCCGTTACTATTACGAACAACATTGTAGTCATATTCACATCCTTAAAGACATAATATTCAGTGACAGTGTGGTTAGTAACAGTGTTAGGCAGACATTATAATGATTATTAGTGGGAACAGTGGCCAGTGCCCAGCGAAGTTCAAAGACGAAAAAAAGAATCGAAAAATTTTAATGCGGTTAGCAAAGCCAAAAGAATCCGGTGGTCGAGCGTAACAACTTACCCGGTCACTGTCATAGGTGAAATAATCAATGACGACATCCGTAGTCCCTCGACGTTCAATCCGCTTTTGCTAGCTTCATTTAGAAGATAAGTGATCCGTTTCTCTTTGTCTACCATCTCGAACTCGCACAAAGAATATCACCGGAAGTTGTAATGTTTGGGTTTCTCTCGGCCATTAGCCAATCACCGTCTCGGAATATGGTCACGATGTGACGCTCTGTCCAAAAATGGGAGGTTTATGACGTAGGGGAAACTCGTTCTGATAAAATAACTATGGGAAATCCTACTTAAATCTGACATCATCGCCTAGAATAGAAACAGCCGCTTCCGGGGATATCCAAGATGGCTAGGTCGCTGAAAATTTTCATTCAAAAATAACGCTGGACAAATCGTCCAAATCTGTGCAAAAACATTTCCATCTGTTAAAATCAAGTTTGACAGGTCTCACTAAACTACAAAATAAACACTTATATGCAATTTTCACATTAGCTGTGCTGGTAAATTGTGGACAAGTGATTAAATTACCAATTATCGTTCAAACAATGTTTTTTTAAAAAAAATAGTGAAATGTGGTTTTTGCTCGTATCTCTGAATGAAGCTTAGCGAGAAGTCTCTCATTTTGCCGTGGCCGATCACGTATTGGCAAGTTTTGAAACAGTGCCATTCTTTATTGCAAACATCTATAATTATAATTCTTGAAACTCCATATTTAGTGTACATTCTATTATGCAATGACCAGAGCATTTATTCAAATGTTGTTTTTATTTAGTTTTTTCTACAGAAAAAAAACTTTTTTGCATCATTAGATCAACTTACAAGAGATCCATCATAAAAATCCATTATTTTATTATGTAATAAACTTCTTTGAAAATATTTTAAATTTTTGCACTAAAAATGGTCCAACGTCACCAACTGGGATAATAAGTGATATTAGGGTTGATTTAGAATCTGTCGATAAGTGTTATTGCCTCTTGCGCTTTCAATCGCAGGCTCTTCTCTCCTTCTGCCAGATTGGCGCCCCGATAGATAAGGTGGTTGTTGGACTGACAAGTCCAACAAAGATCTGTCATCAGGCGTGCGGTGAGAATGGTAGGATCTAGCATTCGCCAACTGTTTCCAAAGACCGTTAAACTCATCACTCGATTGCCTGAAAACGTAGTAGACACTGACTAGTAATTAATTTTCCCTTTGAAAAATTGTGAAATAAAAATTGTAATTATAACCATTTACTCTCACACTGCACGTCACTCAGTCTGACAGACTAGCCATGGTCAATCACACCTTTCTTTCCCACCTTAGGCTGGTTGAATGCCATTTAGTATGCTATCATCATGATTGTAATTATCATATTAAATTAATTTTATTTTACTTATTTTCAAAACTTAAATAGTGCGATTATATTGAATACAAATACTACAACAAATACATAAATAAACCATAATTAAATGTATTATTAAAAATGACAAAGTAATTATAAGATTTCATTATGGGTATTACCTGCTTGCTCACAGGCAGACTTGTAGGCTCCATACACCTTGACTTTCGTTTCCGACGTTGGAAGCAGCTTGACCACTTCTCTCTTGCATCCGGGAATTCTGCTGGGCAGTGTGAGGGCGTGATCCTCCGCATAATTAGTAATGAAAGCGATGGCTCTTTCAATGTCTGCAAAGCTGTGGGCTTTGATGTTGTATCGCCTGCCACCAGCTCGCTTCTCTTTAGCAACAAGACCATGCGTCTTGTACCTCTGTATGAGGGCTGTGTGTCAGTTCTGGCTGATTCTGTAGAATATCAAGAACATTATTTTGCCAGCAATCGCCAGTAATTGTAAAGTCAAATAAAGGTGCACAACACAAGTATATGCAAATTGAGTAAGAATATTGAGTTAGTTTGCAGTTTATTTTGGTACATTTTAATTTAATAATAACAAATCTCAAAGTAGTTAGTTTGAGTGAACTGGAGCAACATGCTAATAATGTTTAAATTATATTAGTAGAACTTTATAAACGTCCGAATCTGAATCTGGTTTGTCGTCGTTGCCACACATGTACTCCTCCAAAATGTTATCAATCTTTTCTCTATCGGAAACCGCCACATCGCAGTTAATCAATCTCGCTATCTCGAGCGCCATGTTTAAAGGGCGAGACAAAGAAAACCACAATGCGCCTGCGCCACAGCTGCGCAGCCAATGACAGCGTACCATTAGTTACGCGCCTAGCAACAAGGAGTCGAATGTTTACAACATAGCTTGCACGCCATGCCCTCCTATTGGCTAAATTCAAAAACACGTCACGGTGACCTCAGTATATTTAGAAAGGCAACATCCAGCGCTTTGTGGCGATACCAAAATGATAAGGGTCAGACCACAATTTCCGCGAAAAACTGCGTCACAAATGTAGCGTTTTCGGCTTTGTTTTAGCGAATTCATGCATGAAATTTTACATAGCTATCAGAAAACCACTCTATTAACAGCAAATAAACGCACATTTAACCATAATAACGATGTCGGTCGATAATATACATATTAAGGACCAAGTTTTTTTAAAAAAGGCAAATTCGTAAAACAAGCTGAAGCTACTTTAACAAACTTAATACACATAATACTTCTGCACTACATGTATAAACTAAACACCAAGTAGCGGTCACAAGCGGTTATATGAACATATCATAGTTGAGAGATGTCGAGGCGACTTACATCCTGGCCACATACCGTGCCGGCCTCCAGTGTCACTACATCACACTACTGTAATGAAAACACGCAACTACTGCCAAAGCAGTAGTACCCATCCCCACTCGACAACGCACACCGACAGGATTTTAAAAAATGACATTGGTAGATTTAGAGATCTACCTAAATTGGCAGACTGGGCTGCCATTGCACCACGCCAGTTGAAAACGAGGGCACCGAATAATACGACACAGGACACGTCAAGGGAAGGCCGGTTCGACCGGCACCAGTCACGAACGGCTTGTGTGTCGTATTTCTGACATTTGTCATTATACGCGTCAGTCATGTTCGCATTGTGCGCCACAATAGTGGCGTCAATGACCCAGCAGATGTTGTCTTTGTAAATTACCCCGTCGGGTTTTTGCGGGGAAGCGTCCTTTACAGGAATAGTTGGTGCTCTGACGACAAGCCATCCGCGGATCTCCATTTGCTGGAGAAACTTCTCCATGACCGTGTCATGCCGCATTATTCGGTGTCCCCATGTTCTAGGACAAACTTGCAGAACGTGACCAATAGATTCTGTCCGCCAACAGGTGTCACATCTCCTGTTGGCGTCCGGGCGACCACGAGCTGCTCTTAGCTTCGTGGCCACTGTGCCGGCCCGGATCTGAATTGCGTGTATGAAGCCTGCGCCCGTCAGTAATACTGTACCACCCAGCTATGTACTGACGGTACTGTCCGCGAGGCACTGAATCCCCGACCGTCAACTGACCCATGCAGTGTCGCCGCCAGCGCTGATTTTGCGGTGTTAGTGTCAGTAACAATGAAATTTCCGACCTTAATTGGGGGGTTGAAGCATTTCACCCTCTCCCTGGCAAAGCAGGCCAATGACTGGACAAGAGCCATTATGGCTTCGTCATTCGATTTAGACAGTCTTTCCAGTCTACTGGATTTCATTAATGGAATTGACACACGGAACGAGGGGACACCCAGTCCGCCTTCCCGTATTTCGGCATGGAAAAAGAATTAACTGCATCATGGGGCAGTCTCGGCCAGATTCTCAGACCCCGTCGGACAAGCTTGTCTAGTCGCTTCAACACGGAGCAATTGCTCTGCGAGAGGACTAGACGGTGGTAGAGTTTTGGTAACAAATGTTTTGTGAGTATGTATACTCGCTGTTGGGTTTTCAGTGGAGCACGGGTCAAATGGTTCAACCCTCGGGTGAGGAGCTCCTCGGGGGAGGAATCAGACTCTCTCGCACTCACCGAAATCCCCAGGTATTTATAACCTTGGGAGATCGAAATCGTTGGCAACTTTCTCCCTGCTAGTGACACGAGTGGGGTGGGATCGCACACCCACTTCTTAGCTTTCCCGTCCACCGCAATCCTCAATGTCTTCGATTTTTCCGTATTCAGCGTCAGACCGCAGTGCCTCAAAGCACCTCTAAACTGGTTGCACAGATGCTGGATGCCAATCTTGGATTCAGCCACCAGGACCACGTCGTCCGCGAATGCCAAATGATTGAGGCGAGGGCCATCTTTGGTAACCCTTACGCCCATGGTGTCATTGTTTAGTTTCCGACAGCCATTAGCTACCAACCGCAGCTCCTCCCGTGCCATGCTCTCTAGCTCCTCCTCAGCCCATCGGACCTTGGGACCCTTCCTCGTTTTGGGGATCGGAGTACACCATCTCCGCACCTTCTGATTACCTTCCAGATCGGGGGAAGACACCGTCTCCCCTATCTCACCCGAGGGGTG
This sequence comes from Lamellibrachia satsuma, assembly GCA_033239005.1. Classification (NCBI taxonomy): domain Eukaryota; kingdom Metazoa; phylum Annelida; class Polychaeta; order Sabellida; family Siboglinidae; genus Lamellibrachia; species Lamellibrachia satsuma. Next base: position 909,612 of record BSQZ01000116.1, on the reverse strand, counting down.
GGGGTCTGAAGCTACCACTTCGTCCTCGCACACCACCTCCATGCTCTCGCCGTGCTCGTGGCTGCCAGGGAGCCAATCTGTCAAAGCCCCCTCACTCTCAGTAGTAAGCTGATCGCGAATGGCTTTATACTTCGCTGATCTTCTCAGGCATTTAATCAGATCAGCCGATCTTTCTCGAAATTTCCTGAATAATTCAAAGTTTACAGATTTCACACCGGCTTTCGACAGACGGATCTCCTCGCGGGCCACGAGCACCGTCTCCTCATGAGACCACCTTTCCTTTTGGAATTTAGGGAGACATTGTAAGTGATATTCCGTGGCGTGCACGTGACGTTTGTGTTGCGACAAGCCCCTACAAGAACTGTAGGGGCAGCCGCACCACTCACAAACAAACAATCCATGACCTTGCATGGTAGTAACCTCGGATAAAGACTCCTCAACAACGGCTGCGCTTGAGGAGGCAGCGACCTCCTGTACAACGTAGCTAGCCATTAAGCTGGCAAATAGAATATGAATCACGCAATACGACTCTGCTGGGAAAAACCCTGCCCAACAGAGAAGGTTAGAACGTTTGGCCTGGTTCAGAGAACCAGTTACCGGGTTGGACCACGAGGAGGCGTTCTAACATCCCCAACACATTTTGGCGTTTTTCTACATTCAACAATCTGTACAATCCGACTCATTTCGTCAGGACTCGTCACATGTAGTCATTTCATCTGAAGTCTATTACAACATACAGCACATTATATAGTGCAGTGACAGTCAAATGCAGGTGGTGCTCCAAGTGTCCAATCAGCAACTGCTAATGGCTACTTATCTACAGGCTACCCGCACAGAAGCGGGGGATAAATCTTCTCTACGTGTGGGGAAAAAAAGGGGGGGGGAAAGAATGTTCCAGAGTGTTCTACACCTCCCTGTGACCCTCGATAGCCTTGTACCATCATACTAACGTGGCCTCCAGAGTGTTCTACACCTCCCTGCGACCCTCAATAACCTTGTACCATCCTACCAACGTGGCCTACAGAGTGTTCTGCACTTCCCTGCAATGCTCGATAGCCATATACCATCGTACCAATGTGGCATCATTGATGATGAACAAGGCCAGGTTGGTACCTTCCAATAACTTGATGCTGTTGACGAGGCGAGGGCGGACCCTGTTGTACGCCTGGAGGGTTAGGCACCAGTGGGGGACGTGCTGGGATGATCGTTGTCGACTTCTGTGTTTCATTCACTGATGCACCAGCGGTTATGTGTTAATGTGTTAAAGAAAATAGTAAACTGATCTTCCTAATTAAAAGTACTTATGGTGAAATTGTTTTATAACAATAAACAACCATTTCTAATTTATACAGATAGCTTTCACAAAGTTCTATAAAAAAAGGATACCCTGTATCATGTGAAGACGTTCTTAAAGCCATACGCCGACAGATTCCAACAGCTCAACAGGCATAACAGCATTATGAATATTGAATGTTTAAACGTTAATAGTATCTGACAAAGGTGGGGCTATAGCCGCTATACATAGGTGAAAAAATAGTTGAACTTTCGATTAACCAAAGGCTTCCCTGTCCATGTGCTATATGGAGCTTGTAAAGTTCTTTGAATGGCAGTCTTGTAAAATCTAGACTGATCTTTGATGTTAGAACCGCCATTTAAACTGGCTTGCCAGGTAGACTGATCTTTGAAGTCAGAACTGCCATTTAGATTGGCTTGCCAGGTAGACTGATCTTTGATGTCAGAATTGCCATTTACACTGGCTTGCCAGGTAGACTTATCTTTGATGTCAGAACCGCCATTTAGACTGGCTTGCCAGGTAGACTGATCTTTGATGTCAGAACCGCCATTTAGACTGTCTTGCCAGGTAGACTGATCTTTGATGTCAGAACTGCCATTTAGACTGGCTTGCCAGGTAGACTGATCTTTGATGTCAGAATTGCCATTTAGACTGGCTTGCCAGGTAGACTTATCTTTGATGTCAGAACCGCCATTTAGACTGGCTTGCCAGGTAGACTGATCTTTGATGTCAGAACCGCCATTTAGACTGTCTTGCCAGGTAGACTAATCTTTGATATCAGAACCGCCATTTAGACTGGCTTGCCAGGTAGATTGATCTTCGGCAAATGTTTGCCAGTGCATAGGGTCAATGCCGTTGTCTTTAAGGTCTCTGTATGTCATCTTAGGTCTGCCTATTGGGCATTTGCCTTCAATTGAAGCCTGTATATAGTGATATCCAGGAGGCTGTCGCTAGACGTCTGCTGTACGTGTCCAAGCCATCGTAGTCGTCTCTGTTTGAGAACAGCTGTGATGGTGACACTTGGCAGGCTGGTCAGATATGCATCAGTTTGCTCTCTGGTGACTGTTGGCAATTGTAGAATCTGTTCTCTTGGTCTTGCTCACCTTACCTTAGATTGTGTTTGACATCACAGGATTCAGTGTTTTAATGATCACACATGTTTTTTTACAGTCATAGACAGTGATGTTTCATGTCTACAGATGCAGATTTGTCCAGTTCACAGATACAACAGAAAATGTAATTTTTTGGTTGCAATTTCCAGTGGGTCTTTGTCTTCTGCAGGTGCTGATGTTGACACTTCAGAATGAGCCCCCCGCACTGGAGTCAGGCACAGACGACAAGGAACAATACAAGACATACAGGTAATGTAGGTCAGTCAGTCAGTCAGTCAGGCAGTCAGGCAGTCAATCACATTTTTATTCAAACAAATCAGTTTGTTATACAATTTATAAATGGGCTAAGCTTAAAAGTGAAGACAGGAGTAACACTGAAGTAAAATACTTATAAGGTTGTGTTACTCCCTTACTACAGTACTACTTACTACACTACTATTTACCACACTACTACTTACCATGCTACTGCTTACCACGCTACTGCTTACCACGCTACTGCTTACCACACTACTGCTTACCAAGCTACTACTTACCACGCTACTACTTACCATGCTACTACTTACTATACTATACTACTACTAGGCAGTCAGGCAGTCAATCACATTTATTCAAACAAATCAGTTTGTTATACAATTTATAAATGGGCTAAGCTTAAAAGTGAGAAGCTTGACAGGAGTAACACTGAATTAAAATACTACTACAGTACTACTTACTACACTACTACTTACTACACTACTACTTACCACGCTACTGCTTACCACGCTACTGCTTACCACGCTACTGCTTACCACGCTACTGCTTACCACGCTACTGCTTACCACGCTACTGCTTACCACGCTACTGCTTACCACGCTACTGCTTACCAAGCTACTGCTAACCACGCTACTACTTACCACGCTACTACTTACCACGCTACTACTTACCATGCTACTACTTACTATACTATACTACTACTAGGCAGTCAGGCAGTCAATCACATTTATTCAAACAAATCAGTTTGTTATACAATTTATAAATGGGCTAAGCTTAAAAGTGAGAAGCTTGACAGGAGTAACACTGAAGTAAAATACTTATAAGGTTGTGTTACTCCCTTACTACAGTACTACGTACTACACTACTACTTACCACGCTACTACTTACTACACTACTACTTACCATGCTACTACTTACCACGCTACTACTTACCACACTACTGCTTACCACGCTACTGCTTACCACACTACTGCTTACCATGCTACTGCTTACCACGCTACTGCTTACCACGCTACTGCTTACCACGCTACTGCTTACCAAGCTACTGCTTACCAAACTACTGCTTACCACGCTACTACTTACCACGCTGCTACTTACCACGCTACTGCTTACCACGCTACTGCTTACCATGCTACTGCTTACCGCGCTACTGCTTACCGCGCTACTACTTACCGCGCTACTACTTACCGCGCTACTACTCACCGCGCTACTACTCACCACGCTACTACTCACCACGCTACTACTCACCACGCTACTACTCACCACGCTACTACTCACCACGCAACTACTCACCACGCTGCCACTCACCACGCTGCCACTTACCATGCTGAGCTTTGTTGAAAAGTCACGATTAACTTAGTTTGAAATGCCTTGATTTGTAATGATGTACTTAAAAAGTTCTATATCAACAACCAGCATTATTGTTATTGTTCTCAATCTGGTTTGCTGCAGTAAGACGTTTCGCCGCTTGATTGCTGAGTGTCTACGCAAGGAACCAGAAAAACGTCCCACAGCAAAACAACTGCTCAAACATGAATTCTTCAAGAAGTGTAAGGTACTGCAACTCATAGTTACAGACACACATGCATGCATGCATGCACCCACACGCACACCCACATGCATGCACCCACACACACACACACACACCCCTTCACCCTCACTGTACATCCCTTTTAACATTTAAAACAAATACCGTGGATTCAATGACATTTGGATTAACTATTAACTTTGAACATTTAAAACAAATACCATTGATTCAATGACATTTTGAATGAGCTATCTATATAATTTCAGTGTTGGATGAAAGGCTAACTAATGTAATTAATTAATTTATCTGCTTTTTCAGAATAAGTTCTTGTTTAAGAATTTTCCAGTGTTTTACGTTGTCATTAATTAAGCATGTGCAATATTGTGAATGCTATGTTTTATGCACCTCAGGACCGAGCCTACCTAGTGAAAACTTTACTTTCCGATGGTCCCCCAGTCAAACCACAGAAGGTAAGTGACACAAGGTTTAATGTGACTAGGAGAGACAATGACATCGTTAACGTACAGCAACTGTAGAATATAAACATTGTACACACGACAGTAAGGTTTATACTAACTTCATAGCAAATGTTATGCCACATTGTTGTATGAGGGTGACTTCTATGTTATGTCACATTGTTGTATGAGGGTGACTTCTATGTTATGTCACATTTTGTATGAGGGTGACTTCTATGCTAGTGAGCACACCTCGTCTAAATAGGTGTCTTCCTGTCCCACATTAAAATGTATCTTATCATGTAATCACATTTATTGTTTATTATGATGGGCCAAAATAAAGACATATTGTATTGTACAAAGAGTGGTAAGTGTGTATATCAACTCCCTGTTTGTGTTTCAAATCACTATAATCAGCATAGCCGCTAAAGTAACAGAAGTTGACAACTAGTTTTTTTAAATATATTATATTTTGCCAATATACCTGAGTTGCAAGCAAATATAAACAAAGTATTGTGGATGTGAAATATTATGTTGGTTAACAGCATGTTTTGTACAGTTGTTATTTGAAACATCCACGTAAGCAACATTTGTTGAACTGAGTGTTTTTTGTAGTGGCACATTTGATTGGTTGATACAGCAAGTGGGACAAAGTACAGATCCACGTTTATAGGGACTGTTCCACCAGGGATGGTAACAATATCACTACTGGTTAACGAAGATTGTACAATATAAAAAAATAATCATTTAGTGTATAACCTTGGTCATGTGATGAAACTGTTTATAAAATAAACCCTATGATAACCGTACAAGGAATCTATAGTGGACAAGATTCAACAAATGTACCAAACTTTTTCATATATCTGGTTATTAATTTCCATGCAATATGCTAGTACTGTTGGTCAGATTTCCCTATTCAAATAATCCCTGCCCAGTTTCTGAACACATCATTTGTGCTGCCAGTCATATAATTGACTTTTTTTGTGGTAATTGATGGATCCATCATGTGACTGTTTGCCTAGCAACCAGTTCCTTCGAGCTAACAAACATGGCCACCGCTGGCGGATATTCTGTCGTATTGTTTGGTGCATTTATGGCCGAAACGTTTGTCTTTGCAACAAAAACAAAAGGCAAAGTTGTTTTAGTGATAACAGTGTGTGGGAAAGCTTGATTTGGCAGCTACATGCCACCTTAATAATAATAATAATTAATATATATATATATATATATATGTAAACCTGGTTGCAAAGTCGAAGTTTGATGGAAGTCACGCTCATAATTAGGATTGTGACGTCAGACTGGATCCGACAATGGTCTTGTTATTGTTTGTTGATGCATTGCCATGGTAACAATGTTGACAGTTCGAAGCTGTATTGCAGAATATTTCCTTAAGTCTAAGACACCGTCTCCTCTTGAAACTGAGGGGGGACAGTGCCGGTTTTCCCGGAATGTTGCCACAGGTATTGGGGGAGATTTTTATTTGGTTTGTTGGGGGTTTCTAGGGCTGGGAAGGACTGCTTTTCTGACCTGAGCATAGATCTGCGTTATTGGGGTCTTCGTTTCTCTTGTGTGGGTGACTGGGCTGCTGGTATTCTATGGTTTGGAACGATGTATTCTGCATGGAGTAGGGTAATTACTTCATTCGTGAAAATGAGGCATTTTACCATATTCTTGGTAGTTCCATATAATATACTTGTCAGTGGTTGACTGGGAGACCCATAATTGAATACCTGAGTGCTGACTTGGGCAAACACTGACAAGTACATATGTGGCTGTTTCTCTCTGTCTGGTACGTTTTCTTGTAGGATTTTCAACTGAATAGGCTACCTCGGCAGTTAGAACTGTGTTTGTTAGACAAATTGATAAGCCGATCTATTGTGTGCTTTTGGGTGACTATGTACCTGTGATTTTGACTATGTATGAGTAAAAACAACTTCTCTTGGTGCCTTTGTGACTATCATCCTGCTATATACATATTACAGGTACTCGTTAAGCTTGTACCTACAACTCTCATAATTTTTATTATGTACCTGTTTAACCCAGGGTTTGCCTTGAGTGTGACAGAAATGAAAATGTATGATCAACATGTGAAACGTGTATCTGCAAAACATGGTATACACCAAAATCACAAAAATATTAATAGAGTGGTTTTTGTGATGTCATCAAGTTGATAGTCTGTTGACTGATGAACCAACAGTGTTCCTATCTATCACTTGATGACGTGCAACAGAACGCAAGATTTATCTTGAAATGCACAAATTGGGTATGATGTGTTTTGTGGATAAACATTTTGTGTATTGTAACCAGTTTTTAATGTAATTATTTGTTAAGTAAAAAGGTGCCATGCTGCAGTAGTTTCAATCACAAGATGTTCAGAAATAAAACAAAATTTTACAGACCAATACATAAATCATATGGTAAAAAAATTATATTACCTTTAAATGCAAAGATTTGTTGGTCTGTTTTTGATGCAGTAAAGCGGCATTATTATGTTGTAAAACTAGTATATTTTAATTCGTCGCCAAATCGTATACAATGGAACGTTGTTGATCCAGACACATACGTTGGGGACCAAGGTGTCTGGATTAACAAAATTCCATTGTTCACGATTTGGCGATTAATTAAAATTAAAAACGGTTAAATGCAGTCATATGGTAAAACTAGCATGTTTTAATTCATCGATATGAAAGATCATGATATTAACACATTTTGTGTGGATATTATTTTTAATCAAGTACATTCCCTTTAAAACAAATCATGTGTTGCTTTGTATTTATTTTGTCATGTATTTTAGTTATTTATTTATTATAATTATTAATTAATTAATTTTAATATTTTACTCTTATATTTATATATATTTTTAACTATATATATATATCTATAGTTATAATTCCATGGATACATGGCACAATATAATTTATTTTAGTAATAATAATAGTAATAATGTGATATTTTGACCAGTCCTGGTGATTTCAGGTGAAGCGAGTTCCTGGGTCAAGTGGCCGGATACACAAGACAGCTGATGGTCAGTGGGAGTGGTCAGACGAGGAGTTGGACGAGGAGTCCGACGAGGGCAAGGCAGTCTTCATCGACGAAAGAGTGGGTGTCAAAACATCTGTACTTTTCTCCCACGCAATAGAATAGGCCTTCACTTTTGTGTATTTCTCCCACGCAATACAATAGACCTTCACTTTTGTGTATTTCTCCCATGCAATAGAATAGGCCTTCACTTTTGTGTATTTCTCCCACACAATAGAATAGGCCTTCATGTTTGTATATTTCTCTCACACAATACAATAGGCCTTAACTTTTGTGTATTTCTCCTACGCAATAGAATAGGCCTTCACTTTTGTGTATTTCTCCCACGCAATACAATAGGCCTTCACTTTTGTGTATTTCTCCCACGCAATACAATAGGCCTTCACTTTTGTGTATTTTTCACCAGTTTTATTGTGAACATTTCCACCCAGGATCTGTCCTATTTGTCCTCTTCGTCTCTCTGCGGAGAGAAATGACCGTGCTATTCATGCTGTAGAGGGGCGGACACCTCTCCATTACATATAACCTACAACAGTCTCTCCTGTCTCTCTGCCTGCAAGGCCTGTCGCAATGGAGTAGGCCCAGAGCTTTTACAATTCTTTTTATTTCGTTTTTTGACACACCTGCTGTTTGATGTTACAATGCTGCCCAGGTAAATGTAAGAATCTAAATGATTAATCTTCTCTCAAATAACTATTATGTTGGAGTGTTGTTGCTTTCTTTGAAACTACAACATCTAACTAAGGACACATATGGCCTATTTTCCGTAGCTGTTCTGTTTCTTATGATCTAGAACAGCCAGTGGATACTTTGGATGATTTCGTATTCAAATGTGCTATTTTTGAGAGGAATTTTAATTTCAAAGAGCTTATTGGTCGCTAGTGAAAGAGCTCCTGTTTGGTTTCTCTTGGTGTTGCTGTCGATGCAATAAACTTGAGTTGTTTGTTGAAGTCGCCGCGGCTGATTGAACCACCAGAGGGCGTGACAAATCAGGAGAAACCGGTGAGGACCAGGCTATGGTATTCTACTCAGTAAAACTTACGTTTAACGCTACAATGTCATTCAGCAAGGGCCGCCTGATAGGTGGACCAGAGCGGAAGAGTGGACCGGGTTGCCGTTTTCGACCTTATAAGCGTACACCGAAATTTGTTTCTCTAAACAATAAGGTAACTGTTTAACACTAGTGGTGTCATTTGGTGACTACCCGGTAGTGTAGAACAACTGAAAAATGGTGCCAACTGTTTAACACCAGATGGTGACACTATTCTGTTGTTTAATACTAGTTAAATTACAATAATTATGGATCCTGCTGATTAAAGGGGGGGTGAAGCACTCGAACAACCATAGCCCAAACATAATAACATACCATTTACAGTATGTATCACCCTTATATGATGGGCGCAACGCCACGGTAATTTTGTAATATCCTTTTAAACTTTGCCATTATCTTCGCTGGGCGGCGCCATATTGCTCTGCGGGGGGCTCAGCGGCAGAGTGGTTTGAGTACGAGCTCCTGGCACGGCGTTCACACAGTAAAAACCTCTCGGGAAAACGGCCGAAACGCATGGAAAATCGAATAAAAAGAAAACTGGTGTACACTGGATGGCTCCTGGATATATCAACTAGTACTACAAATGCAAGGAAAAAACTTTTGATCGACTTCCGAGGAAGAATTTGTAGCGGAAAAGGTGGTTGCAAATGCGGAAATTGCCGTGTCCGCCAGCCGCAGGCACTGCGAGCGACCACTTTTCCGATGCAAATTACAAGACAATAGACTGACTGTGATGAACATGGACAGACGGTGAGCATCAAGATGTCATTCTTGGTCAAAGACACCGTTCCATCTTAGATTTTTTTCCGCATATGACCATGCATCTACAGACTATTCTGCGACAAGGAAACGTCAGATATCAAAGGGCAGAGCGATGCGCAGGAAGCGACGAGCCGAAACCAGGTTAGTAAATTGGATTACCGTTACCATTGTGACTTATCACTACGATTACAATATAGTTCCACCCCAATAAGCACAGCTGTGCTTCAACGTCAGCATATATATAATCCACAGTAAATCGAAATGTATGAATACAATAAAGTGCGAGTAAGTGTTAATAGTTTGATATAATTACGAGTGTTTTCCTATCCGCCGATTTATTTTCGACGTGATCAGACGTACCGTCAATGCGTGGCCGTACTCAAAACAATAACAATAACTCAATAAGTGTTACAGGATATACTGCAGCCTTATAACATCGGCCACGGCGTATGTACTAGGCAAAATTATTCAAGAAAATAATTTGATATTATTTATTGACAGTCATAATAAGTCTCATACTCCAGTGTTCTAAATGCCTAGAGACCAAGCGGCAAGCGTAAGGCTAAGCCTAAGGGGGTAGATGCATGGGAGAAACACACCAAAAGACAGTATAGACTATAGCGCAACAGAAGCCTACTGTTGCTGTTTACATTTCAAATTCTTTATGGAAATATTTAAATATACACATACTTTCATTGTGATTAAGTGCAAATGCAGATACACAAACTTTTTAAAAGTATTTAAATATTTAATAAAATGTATTTCACCCATGCAATGTCTAGCTGCAGAGGAAACTAACTAAGGCATCGTCATCTACCCAGTTGAACACTGTCAGATTACATGTCTGCTTTCTATAATGACACTTTACAATTTCTGTCTGAATTCTTGTGACTTGACAATAAGGCAAAATTATATAAAATTAATTTGCTTTATTGAGAAGATTAAACCCCACATGTAATAACCGGAAGTTCATAAAGAGATGTATTAATTACATTTTATTCTGAGTCGACTGATAACACTGTAATGAATATCGTGGGGGGAGGGGGCAACTATCGGCAACCCACAATAGTATTAGTACAAGCTATACATATGAAGGAAGTCTATCAGGCATGGGGGTCAATTCTGTTTTGTCAATTCCAAAAAATCATTTCTAATTCCGCCTTGCAAAAAATCAATTCCAACTGTTAAAATCCTAGGCTAAAGAAAAATTCAAATCCAGCACAGTTTTATTTGTCACGTGTGCACAATCATATTTAATTAGATATGATTACAAAATTATTGTTCGCAAAACAAATACACACACACACACACACACACACACACACACACACACACACACACACACACACACACACACACACACACACACACACACACACACACACACACACACACACACACACACACACACACACACACACACACACACACACACACACACACACACACACACACACACACACACACACACACACACACACACACACACACACACACACACACACACACACACACACACACACACACACACACACACACACACACACACACACACACACACACACACACACACACACACACACACACACACACACACACACACACCACACACACACACACACACACACACACACACACACACACACACACACACACACACACACACACACACACACACACACACACACACACACACACACACACACACACACACACACACACACACACACACACACACACACACACACACACACACACACACACACACACACACACACACACACACACACACACACACACACACACACACACACACACACACACACACACACACACACACACACACACACACACACACACACACACACACACACACACACACACACACACACACACACACACACACACACACACACACACACACACACACACACACACACACACACACACACACACACACACACACACACACACACACACACACACACACACACACACACACACACACACACACACACACACACACACACACACACACACACACACACACACACACACACACACACACACACACACACACACACACACACACACACACACACACACACACACACACACACACACACACACACACACACACACACACACACACACACACACACACACACACACACACACACACACACACACACACACACACACACACACACACATCAGGTCCAGGTCATTTGCCCCCCTCCCGGACATTTGCCCCTTTGTCACTTGCCCCCCAGACATTAGCCCCTTGCCTTATTCAAAATCTGGACATTTGCCCCCGTCTGTAGCCTCTGGATTATTTGTAAGTTTTTTTTAAGAAATGTTTTTTTAACTTATTTTTTATTTCTGAACATGAATTCAAGATATATATTACCCTAATTGCAATTAATGTTCTTTGTGCCAGATCAGCCAAGTAAATTACTTTATATAGTTGGAGATGATCCTGTAATCAAAGGATTATCTTTATTGCAATTGTGGAAGAAGTCAGTGACATTAGGACCTGGACATGTTAGGACAATTGAGGATATTTGAAAGAAGCCATCTCAACAAGGATTCTTTTGAATTGCATTTACCATGGAGAGTTGGAGTGACTCCATTTTCCTATAAAACTGGATGCACAAGCCAGAGTTGTCAGAATTCACTTATAACTTCACCATGGAAATTACTACTAGCATATGAGGAGGTCAGAAGCTATGTTTTGAGTGTCATTCCTACACCAAGAAGGGGGACCAACAAGATTACTCTTCAATGGGAGTGAAGCCAGCGTCGATCCTGATCATGCAAGGGTGCTGTGGTCACTGATCTGATCTCCAGATCCAGAATGCGATCAACAAGACTGCCTGCAACCATGATGGTGACACGGCACAGATAGAAGCTGCCAAGGTCGGTGAGGACCTGAAAACTAAGGCAGCTAATACCAGGGGCACTCCAAACCAGCTGATCTCTGACTCGTTACTGTCCACCACTGTTTGTGGAAGCATCACCCCAAGAACCCATCTTCCACCACTGATCTGACTATCAATGATACCTGGAAGACAACTGGTGACAAGAATATCTCATACACACTCCAGGGGATAGGCCATTGCATTAGCCTAAATTGACTTTGACTTGTCATTGAATGTGATGTTACTGTAGCAATAATGATAAAACTGCGAACTGATTTTCACTTGTCAACTATCATAGAAAAAAGGGGCAGATGTCCGGGGGGGGGAGCAAATATGCTAGGAGTCAGATTTATATTGCTATCAGTGGTGGTATCATAAATTTACTGGAAAGTTTGAGTCTTCAACATCCTAATCTCCAACATGTATTCTCCATGGGGACATTTTTAATTACTACAAAGGGCAAACCCTACAGCCACATGTAACAGCATTGTACAGATGACCAGTGACATGTTTATTATGGGAAACTTGCGGGCTGAACATTAGGCTTGGATAAACAAGGGGCTGCATTCAAGTGGGGTAGGCTTCCTAAAAGCAAGGTCATGTCTAACCAATTTCTTATGTTTTTTAGAAGAAATTACAAAGTGGGTAGATGACGGGTCACCAGTTGTCTACTTAGATTTTCAGAAAGCTTTCGATAAAGTGCCACATCAAAGATTGTTACTTAAACTAAAAGCCCATGGTATAGGCAATGATGTAATCAACTGGATAGAAAAGTGGCTTACACACAGAAGACAGAGAGTTATAGTAGATGGTGAGATTTCAAACTGGAAATCTGTTTTGAGTGGGGTACCACAGGGATCAGTATTAGGCCCTATACTGTTTTTAATATTATATATAAATGATTTGGAGGATGACATATCTAGCAAAGTACTCAAATTTGCAGATGACACAAAAGTATTCAGAAAGGTTACCAATGATACAGATAAACAAAGTTTACAGGATGATCTAGAAAATGTTTTTAAATGGTCAGAAAAATGGCAAATGTTATTCAATTTTGGGAAGTGTAAATGTATACACATATGACATGGAAATATGGATGAGGAATATAAAATGGGGGATGCTGTACTAGGTAGAACCACACAAGAAAAGGATTTAGGAGTAACATTTAATGCTGACATGAAAGTTTCAGAGCAATGTGGGATTGCTGCTTCGAAAGGAAATCAATTTCTAGGGCTAATTAGGAGAACTATCACGTATAAGGAGAAACATCTAATTGTACTCCTGTACAAAGCAATAGTTAGACCACATTTGGAATATTGTATTCAAGCATGAAGGCCATATAGTAAAAAAAGACATAGATAAGCTAGAAAGAATACAACGAAGAGCAACTAAAATGATTCCAGAATTAAGATACCTTAGTTATGAAAGTCGCTTATTACAATGTGGTTTGACAACACTAGATACCAGGAGTCTAAGAGGAGACCAAATAGAAGTGTTTAAGATAGTGAACGGTTATGAGGATGTTGATAGGAATATGTTCTTCAAACTTAAAGAAGGCAGTAGAACCAGAGGACATAAAGCAGCATTAGTTAAGGAGCAGTGTAGGTTGGACATGAGAAACTACTCTTTCTCACAGAGGTTGATAAATGAATGGAACAAACTGCCAAATAATTGTGTTAATGCTATTAGTGTGAATACGTTTAAAAATAGAATTGACAGATATATGATAAGGGCGTATCTCTTTTTGATGCAAATGCTTGATTATATTGTTCTTGGTCACAATGTTTCAATACCAGAATACACAGTGTCTATGCTGTAATGTTGACAACTTCCTGGCTGTTACCAGATTCAGGGTGACATGCTAATAGCAGACAAATATTATTTTAAAAGTAATATAAATAAATATAAGGGTAAATATTAACAGTATCAAGTCAATAATTCCAACAAGCTTATGTCTGTGGGGCTTTTGTCCATGCACCATACTATCTAGCAGATGCTTTCAGTATAATACCTAATAATTATATATATACATATATACACATAGATATATATATATATATATATATATATATATATATATATATATACGTGTGGGCAGGTATGTGTGTGTGCATGCAGCATTTATAAGATAAAGATGTCACAAACATAGATCTGCATTTGGTCCAATAACAATATTCATGCATTATGTTATCTAAATCGAGTGTCAGATATAAAATAAGGAACCCCATAGAAAGTGAACCTATGGGTCCATATTTTGTTATGGAATTTGGACCCCTTATAGAATTTTGACCTCCCTGGCCCATTGAAAATAGTGCAATGTTAATTAGATAATATAATGCACATTTGAGCTAAGATGCTACAATTTTGGTTACATGCGTTTGGTTATGTTACCAGTGGCATTCATCAAACTGACCAAACAGATTGATTAAAAACATTAAGAGATCAGTGAAAGACCCATTGTTTGAATTAACATGGCTCCATAGGGAAAATGCTTTTCCCTGTGGTTGATTACTTTATACATTCTATATGACACTGGCACTCTTATATTCTAAAAATAATATATACAAGAGAAAGTTTCTCACATTGTGATTCACTTTTATTATGCAAAAGATGAATTTTGTAAAATTTTCAAGTCACCGTATGTGTAATCTTTTCAGATGAAGGATTCACCATTGGTTCGTACAAGTACAGGTACTAGTTTTGAAGCATCCAGCGCTACGGGTGATGCCGTCAATCTTTACATTACGGATGTCACCTTTAGTGCCATCACTGCTACTACTGCTGTGGCACCACATACAACTGATGCTGAAATGCAAATCGATCCGGTAATGATATTTCAAGTGCGACACGTCGCAAATACTGCTGTAGTCACGGATGACATTATTGCACCAATGAACTACTCCTATGTGAAGCTTCCATCAGATTCAGTGAGAACAAAGACATTGGTGCAGATGATGCACACTATGTGATAACAGCGACATAACCGAGGGTGACTCAAGCAGCTCCGACACCTATGAGAAAGAGAAGAAGTTTGTCATTCGTGAGAAAAACTTATGTCACTTTTCTGCACCTGCCACACACCAAACAGCCATAAACTGTGACACAGGTTGTACTCATATCTGATCTATCAGCCAAGGTCTTTCGGATACTGGGGTGTCTGTCAGAGGAAAGGGTGCTGATTTCTACCCCTGGATAAGTGAAAGGTGAATTGAATATGTTAGGTGTATGTGTACTATCAGTCAGAATAAGTAGTGTATTGGTGTATATTTAGTGCCTGTAGTTTATTGGAACAGATGGTTGGTGTGCAAGTACTATCAGTCAGAACAAGTAGTGTATTGATGCATATGATTGGTGTACATTTACTGTCAGTACAAGTAGTGTAGTTGGTAGAGAATGAGACGCTTGGTTTACATTTGCTGTTGGTAGGAACAAGTAGTAGATTCAGTCAGAACAAGTAGTATATTGGATACACATGATTGGTGTACATTTACTGTCAGAAAACGTAGTGAAATGGTGCAGATTCCAGAATGAGATCATTGGTGTACATTTACTGTTGGTAGGAACAAGTAGTGTATTGGTATGCATGATTGGTGTACGTTTACTGTCAGTCAGAACAAGTAATATTGTTACACATGATTGGTGTACATTTAGTGTCCAATCAAAACAAGTAGTCTATTGCCATTGGTACAGATGATGATGGTGAAACAGTTAAATGGCTTGGCTTTATAAAGATTAATTATTTCCTAAGCTAAACTACCAGTATATTTGATATGTTGTGGCATAATAATGATGTGTGTAACTGTGATATCCATGTTCCAGGTTGTATTTCCCTGTGGTAGAAGTCACTGTTTTTAGTCAAACAGTTAAATGCCTTGGCTTTATAAAGATTAATTATTTCCTAAGCTAAACTACTAGTATATTTGATATGTTGTGGCATAATAATGATGTGTGTAACTGTGATATCCATGTTCCAGGTTGTATTTCCCTGTGGTAGAAGTCACTGTTTTTAGTCAATGGTTTCAGTCGTTCTAGTTAGCCTTATTTCTTTGGTAATTGTTTTTCTATGTGAATAAACTGTTGGTATATTTTATGTTGGTCTCAATATAAATGAAATTGTGTGTAGTGACATGCAAGATGCTGCAGGTAACATTTTTGTTGACAGAAGTGGGATATGGATAAGGAGGCATTCACATCATTCAGTTATTAATATTTTAGTGGGAATTTTTGTAGTTTTCAAGGTTGTTTTTCGAACTGCTACATACTGTGGGTGCCTCACAATTTGTCTATATCAGACTATCAGTACACTCACCTGTGTCAGGTCAATCTCCATAGCTAAACTTTCCATCAATTCAATTCGGTTCAGAATAGACATCACAGATCCTTCCCAAATTGCAGGATGGGATTACTTGTCTTGCCTTTCCTGAGCCTGAAATATAATTTGTCAGGGTTAGTTGATAGCACTAATTCCATAATTACCATAATAGTTGTAAAACTGTGAACATTACATACTGTCAGTAGTTAATTATTGTTATTTAAATGATTACATTGCACGAAACAACAAGGTGTTGTGGTGTGCTACAGAGAGGGGTGATTACAAGTACGAATATTAATGTAATCATGATTACAGTAATTATTGCAATCACAATTACTAATGTAGTCATGATTACAATCATTATTACAATCACAATTACGGTAACATTTAAGAATATATATATATATATTCACATAATGAATAAATAAACCCTCATGTTATTATTGTCATCAATGTTATTCAACACAATATCAAACACAATATTAAAATACAGTCACGGTACACTTCATTAGATTAGATACAAAATAAAGAGAAGAGCCTGCTTGCATTGCCATTGTAGTTCGGACCTCGCCCTCGGGCTAGGTAAAAGAAATATGCAGAAAAAATATGATTATTAAAATGGCAATGATTCGATAACAATTGAATTACTGACCTGCTAGCTATAGGGCGAATCAATGAGTCGGCACGCAAATCATGCAATGACAGCAGGCCAACATCTAGCACCGCTCTGTTTGTGCATATCAGTACAAAATCATCGTCTTCGCCTTCGTACGGTGATGGAAGCACATACGCGGTCGGGCACACGGTGCTGCATAGCCATAGCCTAGCCCTAGCCCTTGGCCTAGGCATGGTAGCTTCCTCGGCGCAGCATGATGACTCAACGTAAACGTGCGCAGACATCGGGACGTAATTTCCACAGGTTCACCACATCACATTACCTAGTCAGGAATCGTTGACAGTCAAAGCGCTGTTGTAATTTTTCCTGAATCCAACGTCAACAAAGGCGAAGCCGACCTGGAGTCTGGAGCGTGACTCGCACACTCGGTGACACTTTACGACTGTCAACCGTTGTTTCCGTGTGGCCTGTCGAACTAGACTCTTCGTCTGTGGTTTCCATTTCTCCAAAGATAGACAACTATTACGGAAGTTCAGTAAACCACTAATCGCTAGTAGCAGATCTGGTAAAACTGTCACAAGCAATGCATCCATCTTGTCAACAAGTAAAAAATAGTTCCGGTATTCCGTTATCGCATATTCTCGTTGGTTAGCGTCTTGTGTGTTCGAGAAGTGTGGCGTTTTCCACGATTTTTTGCGTGTTTTGTTGTAATTTCTTTAACTTTTTTTATTTGGAACGAACAAAAATGCTATTTTGTTGACGTGTGTAAACACTTGTATATATAACAGAGACCCATATCTTTTTTTTCGCTCCAGAATGCCTATTTACGAAATAAATCGCAAAAAATCGAAAATTTACATTGATTAGATATACGCGACTCAAACCACTCGTTTCGACAACAAGATGGCGATACGCAGTGATGTATTTTGTCGATTTTTGTCTCGAACAAAATCAGTTTTTCAGTTTATCTCACAAATTAGCAGGTATCTGTCACCATTAATGCATAGTTAGATAATATATATTTAAATATACGGCATAACACAAAATTGCTTCAGTTCCCCTTTAAGGGGGTGTACGCTAATTAGGGCATGTATGCTGAATAGGTCAAATACGGTATATAGATAGTGCTCTAATATTGATAACTATATGATCACTTTAGTAGAACAAAAAAAACAATATTTATATAATATGAAACAAAAACTATCCAAAGAAGATGACTACAACACAGGCAAATGGTTTTGTTGTTATCAGTACTTATTATCAATGTTACCTGGTAATTTCTCACGTTTGCCGCCATGATGACCAGAGCCTCCACTGCAGGTGGTGGCAATGTTGGTTGGTCAATGTTACGTAATTCTGACTGAGCCATGTCGGAATGGTGTTGATATGACAGTTGTGACAACTAGTCACTTTGGTCGCTAAATCAAATTCGACCCAGAAGGATCTAAAGTGTGGCTCATGTAGTTTACTAAGTGTATTATATGACGACGTGGATGAATTATTTGTTTCATGAATGAATTATCTATTTCAAGGATGAATAATCTATTTCAAGGATGAATGATTTTGTTTCTTTTCTAGGGGACAAACCACTTGGCTGTGAACCGCGCCCCAAGTGCTGGGGGTGATGAACCAATAGAGATCATGCAAAAACAGGTGAGTGATCCTGAATCGCACCTCAAGTGCTGGGGGCGATGAACCAGTAGAGATCATGAAATAACAGGTGAGTGATCCTCAAGTCACCTGTCACAGAACCAGTAAAAATATTCTGTCTTGTTTCAGACCTATATCAGAGAAATTAACCTACGTAGTGTCTACTATGACATGCTAGCTCTAGTGTCCACTATGACATGCTAGCTCTATTGTCCACTATGACATGCTAGCTCTAGTGTCCACTATGACATGCTAGCTCTATTGTCCACTATGACATGCTAGCTCTAGTGTCCACTATGACATGCTAGCTCTAGTGTCCACCATGACATGCTAGCTCTAGTGTCCACTATGACATGTTAACTCTAGTGTCCACTATGACATGCTAGCTCTAGTGTCCACCATGACATGCTAGCTCTAGTGTCCACTATGACATGTTAACTCTAGTGTCCACTATGACATGCTAGCTCTAGTGTCCACCATGACATGCTAGCTCTAGTGTCCACTAT
The DNA here is from genome assembly GCA_033239005.1 of Lamellibrachia satsuma. Taxonomy (NCBI): domain Eukaryota; kingdom Metazoa; phylum Annelida; class Polychaeta; order Sabellida; family Siboglinidae; genus Lamellibrachia; species Lamellibrachia satsuma. The sequence goes on along the minus strand of BSQZ01000116.1, from coordinate 890,114 downwards.
GACATGCTAGCTCTAGTAGCTGTTATAGCTCTAGTAGCCGTTGTAGCTCTAGTAGCTGTTGTAGCTCTAGTAGCTGTTGTAGCAGTGTTGCTAAGGCCTGATGTACACTAAACTTATTTGTTTCAGGAAGCTCCATTGATAAACCTGGTCCTCAGACTTAGGTAGGTTCACTTTGTAAACACAGCTCATCCTCAACATCTTAATCATTGAAATCTTGCCTTCAAATAAACAATTCCATACAGGGCCATCCTCAGATTTTTTCTAGGAAAGAAAATATAAATTTGTCATAACATCCACCTTCTAATTTCAACCAGAAGTCTTTACATTTACCAAAATGTCTCCTCTCAGTGGGCAGTGATTTAATGGTGTATAATTAGTTAACAAATATCTTAGATAATGTATTTTAAACAACAAGTAAACAGCCTGTTCGCTATAAAACCTAAATTTAACAAAGACCCATATCCATGGAGGAAGTGCCGTATTCAACCTAACAAAGACCCATATCCATGGAGGAAGTGCCGTATTCAACCTAATAAAGACCCATATCCATGGAGGAAGTGCCGTATTCAACCTAACAAAGACCCATATCCAATGAGGAAGTACCGTATTCAACCTAATAAAGACCCATATCCATGGAGGAAGTGCCGTATTCAACCTAACAAAGACCCATATCCATGGAGGAAGTGCCATATTCAACCTAATAAAGACCCATATCCATGGAGGAAGTGCCGTATTCAACCTAACAAAGACCCATATCCATGGAGGAAGTACCATATTCAACCTAACAAAGACCCATATCCATGGAGGAAGTGCCGTATTCAACCTAACAAAGACCTATATCCATGGAGGAAGTGCCATATTCAACCTAATAAGCATATAGTGTGTTTGAAACAGAATTGGGCCAAGGAGAAACGTAAAGGAATATGTTCTTATAAGCGTGCACAAAAATGTGTTTCTCTAGACAGTATGGTAACTGCTTAACGCTAGTGGTGTCATTTAGTGACTAGTGTAGAACAACTGAAAAGTGGTGCCAACTGTTTAACACCAGATGGCGACACTTTTCAGTCATTCCACACTAGTAAAATTACAATAATTATGGATCCTGCTGATTAAAAAAGGGAGGTGTATGCTAATTAGAGCATATATGCTTAATAGGTCGAATACTTTAAATATTTTCACCATGACCCAATTTGTTCTAGGAATGAGAAAAGGGAGTTGAATGACATCAAGTTTGACTTCACGCCTGGCGTAGGTGAGTCCCGCTGGAAATGTCTGTTCAAGAACATCTGGACATGGCTAACAGTGCAAATGGCTCAATTTAAGCACATTTGTCTTGCTGTGTAATGTCAGTATAAGCATTGTTGCCAATGCAGAACACACCAAAATATAATGAAATTCATCTGCTTGGTATCCTGAGTATTACAAATATTACACGGTTTTGGCATATGACATGCCAAATAATAATCTGCCACATCTAATTTCATCAAGTAACACTCTAAGTCTGTAATTGGTAGAGAGTTTAGTATTGTTCAATTCCTGATTTCAATTTTGTAAATCAATGTCCTGCAGTGTTAGTGTTGTATGTATTCCACATGTTGTTGCTGTTTGAGATGTATGTGTGTGTATTGACAGACACGGCCGACAGTGTGTCCCGGGAACTAGTGGAAGCCAGTCTCATTGATGGCAGAGACATGATAGTTGGTGAGTGAATTCTTTCATGCTGGGTTTACACAATGCTGTCACGTGCGACCAGATTGCAGTTTGATTGCTTTTTTTTTTAGCCACCTTACGTTTCCCCAGCCAAATTGGCAAGGGTAAGGCTGGCTGACATTATGGAATTTCCGTAATCATTACTGAAATTTAAACCAGATTATACCTCATGCCACCACTAGACACATTATTCCTCATGCTACCACTAGACACATTATTCCTCATGCCACCATTAGGCACATTATTCCTCATGCCACCGCTTGACACATTATACCTCATGCCACCACTAGGCACATTATACATCATGCCACCACTAGGCACATTATTCCTCATGCCACCAGTAGGCACATTACTCCTCATGCCACCACTAGGCAAATTATACCTCATGCCATCACTAGGCACATTATACCTCATGCCACCACTAGGCACACTATACCTCATGCCACCACTAAGCACATTATTCCTCATGCCACCACTAGGCACATTATTCCTCATGCCACCACTTGACACATTATACCTCATGCCACCACTATGCACATTATTCCTCATGCCACCACTAGGCACATTATTCCTCATGTCACCACTAGGCACATTATACCTCATGCCACCACTAGGCACATTATTCCTCATGCCACCACTAGACACATTATACCTCATGCCACCACTTGATACATTATACCTCATGGCACATTATTCCTCATGCCACCACTAGACACATTATTCCTCATGCCACCACTAGACACATTATACCTCATGCCACCACTTGACACATTATACCTCATAGCACATTATTCCTCATGCCACCACTAGGCACATTATTCCTCATGCCACTATATCACCTCTTGTAAATTGTAAAAAATTGCCCCGTTGCGGCAACGCCTTGTGTAAACACAGCTTGTCTGCATTCTGTCATTGTTTACAGTATTTTTTCTCTTTGAGGCACTGTGTTTAGAGTGTCAGACTCAATCTTGAGTGTTGATGTTCGAATCCTGTTGCTGCCATTTCGAAACTTGTTTTTTTTTTGTTAATTTTGTTCACCCCAGATTGCCTCACTTCACTCGGCAGTATAACTGAGTACGTGGCTATAGACGGGTGGATATATGTAAATGAATGGTTTTCGCAGACGAAGCAAAAAATACATGATTCCTTTACATAGCAGTTGAGACGGAAGTTGTATTCTCTGTCTTCCATTGTTGTTTGCAGTCGCTGCCAACCTGCAGAAGATTCTAGACTGCAAGGAACATAAAACTATCACTTTTGCATTGGTCAGTTTGTCATTCTTTATGCATTGACCTCTCGTTATATGTATCCCCAGGGAACATCCTCTTAGAAGTTATATGTAACCCCAGGGAACATCCTCTTAGAAGTTATATGTATCCCCAGGGAACAACCTCATAGAAGGAACAACTTTGAAATTCCCATTGTGCCCTACACTGTTGTTGAATATATGGAACGATTTAGCCAAGTGAGAGTAATTAACATATTTTTAATTAATACAATCTTGTTAGTTCCATGTTATCTGTTTACCTCACTGGAATGCACAATTATAACACACCCTTGACTGGCCTCTAGACGGGTTCAATTCAGAATTGTCGTCGAGGTAAAAAAAATTTTTTTTGATATGTACATGTTTAATTTGTTTGTTTTATATTCGCATTTTACGTTTTTACCCAATAGAAAATTCTGAACAACATATTGAAGAGTTGTATTTTTAATTGTGCTAATATTCGTTTTGTGAAAGATAGAGGATATTAAAATAAAAAATTCTGAAAGACATATATTTCTGCTTTATTTTAGTATATCGTACAATGTAAACCTTCTCGCTTAGCTAAAACAATAGAATTTTACGTAAAAACAATAGATGCAGGTTTTTGAAAATATATCTCGTTTCCCAGCTTGTGTCAGGAACAGAAGTAGAACATCTTGAAGACTGTTTGGAATAAAAAAAGGTTAATGATCTATTTTTTTCAGAATTCCGGCTGCAGTCAAAGAGAACTGCCTGATGGGAAGGGTCTCATCGGCTTCGCCCAGTTGTCCATCAATGACGGGACGGCCCCTGACATCCCTCTTCCCCAACAGATGGAACAGGGCATTGCGTAGGAGCTCAGTATGGTAAGGGACAGGTGCACTTTCTACCCCAACATTCTCTTCATCTTATCAACCCTGTGTTTAGTTTAACTGTGAAAGAGCACATGGACTGTGTAAAGCTATTCCCCCCATGTGCCATGTCTAAGACTATCATGTCCACTTCATCTGTGGAGCCAGCACTTTAAGGTTCCTCTTCAATTTGATTTTGTCTCTAGATTAATTTAAAATTAATGATATGAAAAATTATATGAAAAATCAAACCTATCTTGTATCCACTGCAACATGCTAGATTGTTAAATTTTTTTATGTAGTTTTTGCCAAATCATCAGACAAACTAGTAAATTACATAATGTTTGATGGTCAAAGATTAATTTAAATGGAAATGGAAACACTGAAAAGTCACAATTTTCACCATTTTGTAACTTTGTCATGTGATCAGCGAGAGGATGGAAGTGACATCCATGATCCGCATTGACCCGCACAGTGGGTACCATTTTGTAACTTTGTCATGTGATCAGCGAGAGGATGGAAGTGACATCCATGATCTGCATTGACCCGCACAGTGTGTACCATTTTGTAACTTTGTCATGCGATCAGTGAGAGGATGGAAGTGACATCCATGATCTGCATTGACCCGCACAGTGTGTACCATTTTGTAACTTTGTCATGCGATCAGTGAGAGGATGGAAGTGACACCCATGATCCGCATTGACCCGCACAGTGTGTACCATTTTGTAACTTTGTCATGCGATCAGTGAGAGGATGGAAGTGACATCCATGATCCGCATTGACCCGCACAGTGTGTACCATTTTGTAACTTTGTCATGCGATCAGTGAGAGGATGGAAGTGACATCCATGATCCGCATTGACCTGCACAGTGGGTACCATTTTGTAACTTTGTCATGTGATCAGTGAGAGGATGGAAGTGACATCCATGATCTGCATTGACCCGCACAGTGGGTACCATTTTGTAACTTTGTCATGTGATCAGTGAGAGGATGGAAGTGACACCTATGATCCGCATTGACCCGCACAGTGTGTACCATTTTATAACTTTGTCATGCGATCAGTGAGAGGATGGAAGTGACATCCATGATCCGCATTGACCCGCACAGTGTGTACCATTTTGTAACTTTGTCATGCGATCAGTGAGAGGATGGAAGTGACATCCATGATCCGCATTGACCCGCACAGTGGGTACCATTTTGTAACTTTGGCATGCGATCAGTGAGAGGATGGAAGTGACACCTATGATCCGCATTGACCCGCACAGTGTGTACCATTTTGTAACTTTGTCATGTGATCAGCGAGAGGATGGAAGTGACATCCATGATCTGCATTGACCCGCACAGTGTGTACCATTTTGTAACTTTGTCATGCGATCAGTGAGAGGATGGAAGTGACATCCATGATCCGCATTGACCCGCACAGTGTGTACCATTTTGTAACTTTGTCATGCGATCAGTGAGAGGATGGAAGTGACATCCATGATCCGCATTGACCCGCACAGTGGGTACCATTTTGTAACTTTGTCATGTGATCAGTGAGAGGATGGAAGTGACACCTATGATCTGCATTGACCCGCACAGTGTGTACCATTTTGTAACTTTGTCATGCGATCAGTGAGAGGATGGAAGTGACATCCATGATCCGCATTGACCCGCACAGTGGGTACCATTTTGTAACTTTGTCATGCGATCAGTGAGAGGATGGAAGTGACATCCATGATCCGCATTGACCCGCACAGTGGGTACCATTTTGTAACTTTGTCATGTGATCAGCGAGAGGATGGAAGTGACATCCATGATCTGCATTGACCCGCACAGTGTGTACCATTTTGTAACTTTGTCATGTGATCAGTGAGAGGATGGAAGTGACATCCATGATCCGCATTGACCCGCACAGTGTGTACCATTTTGTAACTTTGTCATGCGATCAGTGAGAGGATGGAAGTGACATCCATGATCCGCATTGACCCGCACAGTGGATACCATTTTGTAACTTTGTCATGCGATCAGTGAGAGGATGGAAGTGACATCCATGATCCGCATTGACCCGCACAGTGTGTACCATTTTGTAACTTTGTCATGTGATCAGCGAGTGGATGGAAGTGACATCCATGATCTGCATTGACCCGCACAGTGGGTACCATTTTGTAACTTTGTCATGCGATCAGTGAGAGGATGGAAGTGACACCTATGATCCGCATTGACCCGCACAGTGGGTACCATTTTGTAACTTTGTCGTGTGATCAGCGAGAGGATGGAAGTGACATCCATGATCTGCATTGACCCGCACAGTGTGTACCATTTTGTAACTTTGTCATGTGATCAGCGAGAGGATGGAAGTGACATCCATGATCTGCATTGACCCGCACAGTGTGTACCATTTTGTAACTTTGTCATGTGATCAGCGAGAGGATGGAAGTGACATCCATGATCTGCATTGACCCGCACAGTGTGTTCCATTTTGTAACTTTGTCATGTGATCAGCGAGAGGATGGAAGTGACATCCATGATCTGCATTGACCCGCACAGTGTGTACCATTTTGTAACTTTGCCATGTGATCAGCGAGAGGATGGAAGTGACATCCATGATCTGCATTGACCCGCACAGTGTGTACCATTTTGTAACTTTGCCATGTGATCAGCGAGAGGATGGAAGTGACATCCATGATCCGCATTGACCCGCACAGTGTGTACCATTTTGTAACTTTGTCATGTGATCAGCGAGAGGATGGAAGTGACACCCATGATCCGCATTGACCTGCACAGTGTGTACCATTTTGGATATCCACTGTTTTGTCCGATCTAACGACTAAAATCTATTCTTTCGATGATTTGAATAAAAATAGGCATTTTTTATTAAATCGACTACAGATGTTACATAAACTATTCATACACTACATATTTGGACATCAACGAACTGGATTTGCGATAGGCTAAATTAGTTGAGGATGGAGTTTTAACCATTTCAGTACGACAGGCGGGTATACCGGCCTCGCGGTGTGTGACGCTACAGTACGACAGGCCGGTATACCGGCATTGGCTATATGCACCATTTAAATCGCTTTTACTCATAATTATCCACTAAGTGGAGCCACTTGTTATACACGGTTATCATGGCGAATGAATTAGCTATTCGGTAGCGGCAATCGTTTATTATCGCTCAATATAACTTTACGGAGATTTTCACGTTTTTTAATGATGGATTATCAAAATCTGCTATAGCCGCAATGGTGGACGGCTTTACTTCAACTGGCGATTTACCGCCGTATGTTTTGGACAGATTATTTGATAGTTTTAGCGACGCAACTTTGTCGGATGCTGACGATTGAAACAACAGTGATGTTAGCGAATTTAGCGACTGAGCCGGTGGCAAAACAGACACTGACAGCGAGAGTATTTTTGATGGCTACTCGGACGTCAGTGATGATGAATGTGACGGTGTAAACGCCGAGGATGAGCTGCGCACTGTACTATCAATGCTGGATGATGCATAGTTTCATTTTTTTTAGAAGAAAAAGGTGTCTGAGAATCCGTCAAGATGCAAAGCTTGATTGGAATCGGTCCAGTAGCAATGAATGTGTTAGCAAATATACAAATGAACACTTCTGTCATATATGTTAAAAATACAGATATATAACTTGTTTTTCACTTTCTCATACTCCACAAAATGCACTTTATATTGTATTTTATATCATAGTACACTCCTGTAGCATGATCAACATGAGTAGTTTACGTTAAATATGTACATTGTCATTGCCATTGGCATACAACTGCGTTCAACAACCGCAAAAACGTTGAAACCGTGGTGGCCATCTTGGATTGCTGGTTACCATGACGATGAAATGTAAAATGATATGTCTCATGTACACAATGGCACAAGGCTATTCACCCTCTTACAAGATACCTGGTCTAATCATCAAAGTTTTCACTGAATTTAAGTTCAAACTCTTGTTAAACCGACTGTGCACACAGCTTAAAGTATTTTTACCTTACAGATTTCAACATCAGCAATGTACTAAATCAATTAATGATCGTTTTTATGTGTTTTGCAGATCAACTCTTGAGAAACATCTGTCAGCATCTGATGACACAGACTCTCGACGGTGTTGACACGTCACCAGAGCAATGTTTACTGACGTCCAAGTCAGCAGTGCATTCTGTCCCCAGTGACATCAGAGACGAGTCCAGTCACTGTATGTGGTGCTACCCTGCACTGTACAGGTTGTTGATATTCACTCTACTGCCAGTTGGTGTTTCATGACATCCTACAACCCAGTGTTAGTTGTCAAATTAATAAAATGATTTCCTGAAACGATTATATCACTTATATTAGAATAAAAAGTATTGAAGTAAATAAATCCTTTGAACATCATTGTATAGGATGAACAATTTAGTTTTTTCTGTGAATGGATTCCAGTCTCTTGGAATGTAAAACTTAACATGGTTTTACGTCTCAAGAAACTTGTAAACTCTGGATATTTTGGAAGACAGATGGATTCAGCAGAAATATCTAGAAAGGTAAATTTGAGTTTCTTGAGTGGGGGCCAGTATGAAGTTTTTTATTTGTAATTGCTGGAATAAATTTTTTACTTGTCAAATCGTAAGAGAAACTTGAACTTGTGATGATTTCTGGCAGATAAAGTGTGACGGGAAACATTTTGTTAATTTTACCAAACAACTTTTTATTAATTTTATGGGACAGGAAAGTTTTACTGATTTTATGTGGCTGGTGTTAACATGACTGGGTGCAACATGCTATTGCAACATGGCTATATTATAAACAGTTTATTATATTGTGACAGACGACTCTCGGGACATTAATAAACGAGACAACACTGCGTCCACCTAGCTAAAAATATGTGATTTTTAACCCATTAGGCCCCAGGATTTTATTAAAACATGCCATCATATTCCCAGGATTTCTGGCAAATTTCGAGCGATTTTACCTCCTTGTGTTCAAAAATCTGTAGAAAAAAACTATTCAATATTGACAATTACAAGTTGTGTTTATTTTGAAGAGTAGTAATTTCTCCACATGCATGTATACATAGAAATAGGATATATTAATAAAATGTTGACATTTGATCACAATTTGCAAAGGCAACATAGTACATTTGTTAAAACATTGAAAGTTGCCACTGACATTTGACAATGATCCCATGCCATAACCCTATGCAACTCAGCGAAGAAAATGTAGCTATATGTGTTAACTTTGCACCACTGAAAATATTATCAAATTCTGACGGTTATTTTTCAGGTTACACCGTATTTATCATGACAAATATAGAAATAAAAATTTTCGAGATAGCGTGAACAAAAGTTATGAAAATCAAGATTTCCGAAAGGGCAACACATGCACGTAACGAGCTGTTGTTGTTGCAAAATGTATCTGCTAGGGTGTGGCAAAATTTGGTAGCGTTTAGTTCAGTAGTTATTCGCCAGGATTTTTTTTAATAAAGGGTCCTATATGCGGCCGGCGACGGCCGTTCCAGGACTGCACAGAGCGGCCGACCGCGGCCTTTGTGGGGTCTAATGGGTTAATAATAATACAAAAAAACTTCTATTTCTTGGAAACCCAAGTTCAGAGACGCATCAAAATTACAGGGTTCTTATAATCAATATTAAAGTTTGACAGGTGATTTCACAGTGGGCAAGCACAATATTACCAGGCCTTCATATTTCCTTTCATCATCCGTTATGTCGATATTTTGTCACCTGCGGTTTACTTTGCTCTTGTGCTTCTGTTTTATTGGTTGATTTAGTCATGTCTCGTTTATTCACGCCCACTAGATCCCAAAGGATTTGGCTGGATTAAAAAACGAATTAACGAAGCTTGCGGATTAGCAAAACATCTTATCATCGTCTATGCTATCTATAACTATCGGTAATAAATGTGTAATGTGTCCTACGTTTCTATTGATTGATTATTTTATTGATCTGACAGGACTTTGAACAAAGAAAACACTGTTCAGCAACAGTAATCATAAGCAATAACCGAGACCGTTAATTGTCTAATTTGGGATGTCTAACGTTCGAAGTGTTCTAAAACAAACTGGTTAGGTGAATCATGTTACAGTTTGTGTTATCCGGTCAGTCGGTTCCCCAAAACGGTGTGCGGAATGAAAGCATAAAAACCATCAATTTACGGTGTTTCAAGATTATTCCCACATGAAAACATTCGGATTACTGATAAACCAAAGAATGGATAAATGAGACATAACTGTACTGCATTGTATTTGATTACATCAGTGTGAGAGCACAAGTCCAATTTATTTGACTAGTACCATGAACAAAAGTTGCATCAACAACTTTTGTGACTCATAATAACAGTAAGAGTTGTTGGCATTAAGGATATTTTTCTTCTGTGAAGAAGTTCTAAGACGATCCTGCTTTTGAGGTAAGATTTCACTCAAACAGGAATACATTAAAAGTGTAAAACAAAGGATGTTTTTCCAGTTGGGATGTGTGTACCACCTGTAGGTATTTATTTCGCTGTGAAAGTTTATTGACGTCGCCATAGTATTCTGCTGCTCCTGAACTGCTGGAATTTGTCATTGACCGTTAAGAGTTAAGGCTGGTTTCAAAACATTTTGACAAGTTGATGAGAAAGGTCTACTGAACTTAGTGAACAATTGAGGGTCTTGTTGGGTGTGGTGATGCCGTTTCAAAGTGCCAAGGTGTGCTGCAATACAGAGTTGTGGAAATGTAGAAACATAGGTAAAGGTACTAGGCCTGCCACATTTTTTTGATCGAAATCGGCATTTTTCACTTGAAATTCTGTATAAATCCACATAAAATTATACTTCGGTTAATTGGCCTATTCTATAACATTGCTATTCCAATCAAGTGTCGCCATCTACCAGGCTACAAAATATACCTACATCAAACTAAATCTGCCTAGCATCGAACATATTGTGCTTCCTTTGCCATTCGATTTTACAAGGAAATGTGTACTTATCATAGGTTTTTCCATTTGAAATAAATCTGTATAAAAACAGGATTTGACCGTATACCTCCCAAAGTCCTTGTTGTATACAAGAAATCATACTATCTGGCAGGTCTGTTGTCAGCAGAATACGTTGTGTTGGACATAATTGGTACTGCAGATTTTTAATTGCTTAGTCTGCATGATAATCTTCCTGAATTTTACTATTTCTATTAAGCATACATGCCCTAATTAGCACCCCTTTTTTCCATCAGCAGGATCCATAGTTATTGTAATTTGACTTGTATGGAACAACTGAAAAGTGTCGCCATCCGGTGTTAAGCAGTTGGCACCACTTTTCAGTTGTTTACACTAGTCACCAAATGACACCACTAGTGTTAAACAATTACATTGTGTAGAGAAAAAAATTTTGGTGTTTGCTTATAAGAATTCCCTGACATTTTTCTGTACTGTACGCTTAGTTTTTTTAGTACAGTAGTTAATTCATACTTGTGATAACTTAGAACAACTAGTTAGAAACATTTGTAAGTTTTGCTGTGGAAGCGTTTCTATTTCAACTTTTTTGACAAGCCTACTTAAAGGTTTTTTATAAAAAATTATGCGAACTAAGCAATTAAAAATTCAATAGATGCCCCTGATGAGTGAAATGTAACTACTCTGCTTAACTGTTTTTAATTGTGTGAAGTCGTTTGCTGTCTGATGGTATAAAATGTCAGATTTGTTCATGCTTGGCCTGGACAATGTAAGCCACTAATAATGTGTTAATTTAATTATATATATGTAGGTCATTAATATAAGTCAGATTGTGTATTTGCTTCATCACGACTGTGATTGTCAGCATGGTTTTAGTGATGATATTGTTGGCTGAACGACATTACTTACCCCTTTAGTTGGACCAAAAGACCCCCCACACTGTTTGTACCACCCCAATTTTAGCCTTTACATAGTTTACAATACTTAGCTCATTATTGGCTTGACTGTCATAGTAGTTAGGTAATCATTCAGATTTATGAAATAAACACATTTGACATTACACATAAAATGTGATATAAAATTATAGCATTCCTAGTTCGCTCTAGTGTCACCATCTACCAAGCTATGAAATACACCTACATCAAACAAAATCTGCTAGGTTTCACTGGGCATCTGCCCAGCATCAAGTGTTTGCTTTGACCACTGTAAGTCTGCCATTCAGTGTCACACTAGTTATGATCAACACAGAAAATCATGATTTTTCCATTTCAAACAAATCCGTATAAAAACGGGATATGGCCAGTTTGGCCATACACCTCCCAAAAATGTAGACATTGTTTATAATGCACACCTGTCGATAACAGCCACACTCTCTAATACATACGACCACTATGCACAGGTTTTCCTCTTAAATATTAGCTGTACAATTTTCCTGTTTACTTTCACATTTATTTTTTCTGTTTTATGTAAGTAAAATGCATAAATTCTATAAAAAAAATTATTCTTGACGTATATTTAAATGAAAGAGTTATTTTATTATTTTTTTTCAGAAATTGTGTGAAATGGGAATTTGTTATAACAACGCATCATCCAGTGAAAATGTATTTCGCCTTCAACTTGAAAATGTCTGTCGTTTATTTGGAGTAAAGCAGTCTATATTATGTTGCAAAGCTAACATATTTGATTTCACTGAATTGTGTATTTGTGGAAATATTCAGTGTTATATTCAGTGTTGCAATGTCTTGTAATTGAGTAAAACAGTCATTCAGTTAACCTGGTTGTATATTCCGTTCGATAGGAAGCAATTTCTAATACAACATATCCAGTGGAGTGATTTGAGAAGCTTAGTGCCAATGTATTGACAATTGTTTGGTCTTTCTGAGCTTGCAAAAGATAACAAGCTGTGCCTTGCTGTAATAAAGTGATTGTTGAAAATTATAATCAACGGTTGTTCTCCATTGATTTTTCATGTCGGTTTGGCTGTAACCAGCTTCTGACGAACTTGATGCCAGTGGTGCCATCTGGTGTCTTATATTTCCACTGCTGCTCTAATAAAGTGATCTTGATTCCAAAGCAGTCATAATTCTTAATTGTCGTCCGGGAACCAACAAGAAATACTGACACCTCCCTGTCTCTGCAGTTTTATTTGTTGCTCGTCTTTAATTCATTTTGCATAAAAAATTATGTCCCCTACGACATACTAGCTCGTTTTTACAAACATGTCATTTCGTTTTGAAGAAATCTTTGGACAAACTGTTGCATTAATTTTTGTTTTGTTTAATTCAGTGGAAAAATGCAAATGTGGTTATGCCTAGCCTGGCTCTATTTAATATAATATCAGGATATTCCCATTTGTGATGATGAAAGTAAATTCTGAAATGATTTCAACAAAAGTATGTGGGGTGCGGTGGTCTAGGTGGTAGTGTGGGGTCTGGTGGTCTAAGTGATAGAGTGTCTAAACCGACTGTCAGTACAGATTTGGAGACGAGTGAACATGTTTCTTGATGAGCAAAATGTTATGCGAAGGCACCTTTGATACTGGGATAGTTGTTAGGCTGTGTTCCATCGTTACCTGGACCAAGTTGGCAGAAGCAAATAACATGAGATCTCCCCCACGAACATTTGGATGGACTCATTAAATTATGTCTGAACGTATGGAAACAAACTTAATAAAGCCAAAAACCTGAAAAAAAATGTTTAATATAAAATGCAGCTGGTTATTTGAATTTGGGAGATTATTAAAATTTTTGAAGATCAATCGTCCCCATGTTTGGTCATATCAGTAAAAGAAGCAACTAACATTGAGTTACTAGTGTTTATTGCTGTTGTGAAATCACATCTGACCAGACTGACTGCCATCAAACTGTATATAACACTGACTACACATATCCACAATTACTTTGTTCCCACCCTAGTTATGTAAATGTTTACATATATATTATACCACTTCACAGATATTATACGCCAATGTCATGATCAGTAACTCCTGAAGGTCTGTTTTTCTTTGGGACAAGTTTGTCCAACAACCGTGGTATGTGATCATGGCACCTAGCTAGCTAAATGGTTAAACTTACCGTCATCAATTCTTCCAATAAATAAAAATTCAGTACAATTTCCATTTCTGCAACCATTCGTGTGCACAGTTCATAACTAATTTGAATTTATTAGGGGGCTTTGTAAATGTAAAACAATTCCAAAAAATAATTTGGATAGGTCCACTTGGCTCATCGCTAAAAAAAATTAAAATAATATTTTTTGTGTGTATTTCCATTGATTGCAATCAGTAATGCATGTATAGTGCCTCCATTTTTGGGGGATAGTGGTGTGGGTGGGGCCAACCATATGCATTTTTTTCTCGATTTTAATTTCATATTTACAAAGCCCCTAACATGGTGCAAGAGTCGCTTTTCACGTCACTAACGCAACTAGAGGCTTCCACAAAAGCAATTTATTGCACTGTTTTCATCGAACATACCAACTGGTACACAAGACAAAAATGCCGTTATAGCAGTTAGACTGACAAATATAACTATACAGATTAACTAAACTAGTGTTCATCTTGGAAGTTCACAGCTCGCACAAATTAAACATAAACATGCGAAAATACAAAAATCGGGACAAAACTACAAGACAAGGAATTTGTTAATTTGGACCACATTGTCAGCGTAGAAAAGCTTACAATAACGAAGCAAAACGATACGCAACTAGCCTCACGTGTTGGATAAATAAACTAATAATTAATCTTGTGAGTATTAAAGTGATTGGTCACATATTTTATAATATACAAAAATAATACTTTTATGGTCAGAAAATATAAGTGGAAAAACAGAAAATTTATACATTCAGCCACTTGCATTGCCACTTTAGTGATGTGTATACCAGTGATACAGTTGCCATAGCGATAAGTTGATACCAATAATACAATCTCCCATTGCAGTAAATTCACACACAAAGCAATTGCCACTGGTGAATTTCCGCTTCCATCTGTAGCCATATGTACCGTTTAAACATATTTTCTTGAAAGAGATCAAAATGTTTTGTTTTTAAACTTTGATGGTGCGGCAATGTATTTATGATGTCAGTTATGAGTGGACGTTACATGACAAGATATATGAATCTTTTGGAACAAACATATTAATTACAACATGCATATGATGATATCCAAAGCACAGCCAGATGTGGAAGGTCTTAGCCTATATTGTAGGCCCCACCTCTCATCACAAACCAACAATTTCTAACAATTAGTACTGCTGATTTTATGAATCCTTCATGATGAAGACATCATGGCAGATGTCCAGGTCTTAAAACCACATCTAACTAACTGACGGCAGTCCCGCAGTGAATAAATACCACAGATGGTAGTCCCGCAGTGAATAAATACCACAGATGGTAGTCCTGCAGTGAATAAATACCACAGATGGTAGTTCCGCAGTGAATACTGCATTGGTCAGCAGCACAAGCATGAAGAGACCAACCTCCACAAACACTTATAAACTGACACATAATCAAAGCAGATGACACTGCAATTGCATGATGATTGTGTAAATAGTGGTCTGGTCCCGAACAACAAATACGTTTGCATTAGGCGACCACATTTTATAACGGTGACAACTTACATTGCCATGACAACATGCTAATTACCATACCTCTCACACGCACTGTAAGTTAAGACATGTTCAAGCATATTACGAACTCCTAATATATCCAGAACTACCAAGATTCACAATACAATTACGTATTCACCTACGTTGTCCTATAGACCTATGTATGAAGGAACTTGTAAAACAAACTGTGAAATTATTCAATATGTCTATCTATAACTAGATGAAGAACTCTATGAACGGACACAGTCACACAAGTAAATATATCACGTTCAACTGTTCCCTTTCAAATATAGTACAAACTACGAAATGAATTAAGTTAACTTTCCACCCCGTTCTTTTTAGAAGAATCCACAGCATTGGCGACAAAGTCCAAAATCCAGACATTTTAAGGGCGGCATTACCGCAACAACTGATTATCTCGCATACGCTGAGGGAGACTGAAAATAAACCACATCCAGAAATAGTAGTGTTAAATTTTCAGCGTCTGTTGAAGTGCAGAATACAATGTGTATCATAAATACAGTGTGTATCATGAATAGAATGTGTACCATGAATAGAATGTGTATCGTGAATAAAAATTTTACATGATTACAATGTGTAACATGGTTACAATGTGTATCTTGATTACAATGTGTATCATGAATACAATGTGCATCATGTTCACCTCTGCCTGATTCTTAATGTATTTCCACCAGCGTATGTAACCTGTTGCCATGGCGACAAAAGAATAACAGATCACCATGGCAATCTCAAAGCATCACATGATCAATTTGTTACTGTCGTTACCACGGTAACGGTGGTGGAGCACTGACACGGCGCCAACTACCGAATAATGTCATGTTCCGCATTAACCAAAAGTTTTCCCGTGAGGAGCCTCACTTCGTTTTCCGTTGAACCCCTTCACTTTTTCTCTTCTGTCGACTCTTCCTTCTTCTCAACCACTTCCTCCTTCTTCTCCACGACCCTGGTCTCCTCCACGACCTTGGTCTCCTCCGCCTTTTCCTCTGCCTCCTTGTTGTCTTTGACCTCCTCCTCTTTGGGCTCTTCCTTCGTTTCTTCCACCTTGTCGTCGTCTCCCTCCTTCTTCACCTCCTCCGTCGACTCCTCCTTCTTTTCATCGTTCTTCTCCTCCGTCTTCGCTTCGTCCGTCTTATTCTCTCCCTCCTCTGCGGGCTTCGCTTCTCCGTCTTTCTCCCCCTCTTCCTTTTCCTTCTTCTCCTTCTTCTCCTCCTCGACAGGACGCACAACCTCGATGGGTTCATATCCCTCCAGCTTCACGTAGCCACCGCTCACTTCCCACAGCTTCTTCTGTTTCTCCTCATCCATGGACTCTTCCGACGACTTCGCCTCCGCACCATCGTTGTAGTAGTGACCAGTCGCCTCTACAGCCACAAAACAATCAATCATCCAAAAAACCAAACAACCAACTTATAAATCAATCAATCAACCAACCTACCTATCAATCAATCAATTATCAATCAATCAACCATCCAACAATCAATCTACTTACAAATCGATCAATCAACCAATCAGTATTAATTAAAAATAATAGTAATTAGAACATTTTTAATGTGCATAAATCCTCAGAAAGTTCAAAGGCCTATTAGAAATAAAAGGGTTAAGCAATATTGAAATATGCAATATTAAAGTTGTCAACAGATGGACGGATATGCTGGGAGCTACAGAAGGTAAGCAATGTAAAAAATTGTCATCAGATGATGTTGAAAGTGTATTGTTTCCTACTGACCTAACGCTTAACTAACAATCAACCGACAAACTAAGCAATCAATTAACCTACCTACCAACCAACTAATCAACCATTAAAAAACTACCGACAATTCAACGAACGAACAAATTAATAAATGCGTTATTCAGTTGTTCAAAAGACTTGTCAATTGTATTAAGGCCAACCAAAAAGAGGAGTCCAAATATAAAACATTGAATGGTCATGAAAATAGATATTGATACTAGTATTTTTTCCCACTTATGGAAAGCTCGTGTGTGGCAAAACAGCGGACGTAGATAAATCATACGTGGTCATTTGTGGATCTTATGGATTACAAATTATTACATGTATATAAAAAAATTGCATTACATATTATTTTGTGGCAAGACTATTTCTATAATTCGTTTTCCTGTGTTACACTTTAGATTATTCATTGTTAGCATTGTTTTTAATAACATTTTAAGTTATGAATACAAGTAAGCCTGAGAACCAAAAATCTATTGATCAGGTGCTATATAAATACTTTTATTATTACTATTAATATACATTTATTAGTGCCAACTCACCTTTGTATTTCTCATCGGTGACGAGCGTACAGATGGCGCTGGCCCCCTGCTGGATGGAGCGGGTGATCTTGGCGAAGCGCAGCATGCCGTGCAGAATGTATCGGGAGAAGAACTTCTGGGCGCGACTCATCACACGGTACAGCTCTGTGCCAGGGATGAAGCCTGCAACGTCAGTACATGTGCAGTGTGGTAATTATGACACCGATCCAGGATGTTTGGCATAACGGAGCAACAACAGAATTAACATATATCGAAGTAGGTTGCAGAGGCCACGTTTCAGCCAACATAGACAACCAATGAAACCACTAACTCTATCTTTGTCTAAACTTAGAACATACTGGAACGAACGAAACTGCCCAAGTTTCGAAACGGCAGCTACAGGATTCGAAACCGCGTTCTCGATTGAAGGCCTGATGTTCCAACCACTTCACCACTGAGTTTGACCCAAGATTGATCAAAATCATTTCACTATTCATTGATCAACTAATTTATTCATGATTTACCCTTTATTTATTATTTACATATAAAGTAATTTAACACAGGTACTTGGACTGTTTTGTCTACACTTGATTATAGCATGTCCATCTCAATAAACTTATACCTTCTCATTAATGTAAACAGGAATATCTCATCACATATACTGTCTTCTTGATGTCGCTGACACATTATGACATCACATATACTGTCTTCTTGACGTCGATGACACATTATGACATCACATATACTGTCTTCTTGACGTCGCTGACACATTATGACATCACATATACTGTCTTCTTGACGTCGATGACACATTATGACATCACATATACTGTCTTCTTGACGTCGATGACACATTATGACATCACATATACTGTCTTCTTGACGTCGATGACACATTATGACATCACATATACTGTCTTCTTGACGTCGATGACACATTATGACATCACATATACTGTCTTCTTGACGTCGATGACACATTATGACATCACATATACTGTCTTCTTGACGTCGATGACACATTATGACATCACATATACTGTCTTCTTGACGTCGATGACACATTATGACATCACATATACTGTCTTCTTGACGTCGATGACACATTATGACATCACATATACTGTCTTCTTGACGTCGATGACACATTATGACATCACATATACTGTCTTCTTGATGTCGATGACACATTATGACATCACATATACTGTCTTCTTGACGTCGCTGACACATTATGGCATCACATATACTGTCTTCTTGACGTCGATGACACATTATGACATCACATATACTGTCTTCTTGACGTCGATGACACATTGTGACATACCTGGGTTGACACAGTTGACAGTGACACCAGTGCCCTCTAGACGCCGGGCCAGTTCGTAGGTGAACATGACGCCAGCGACCTTGGAGTTCTTGTATGCCTGCACGCTGTTGTATGTGCCCTCGTTGAAGAGGAAGAAATTGTCAAAATCTAGAGCGAGAATGTCTGAAACAGATAATTATAATCACAAAACTTATATCGAGCCTGAATTCATGGAAACCTGACCTCAGAAATGCATCAAAAACAAAAGGATTAGGCAATCTTGAAATCGGTCAACAGATAAATAAATGAATGTGCTGAGCCGCCGGAGGGGTTACAAGCAAGATTAAAAAGATCAGTTACCAAATGATGGCGATTTTGGTTATGTTTCCTGCTGACCTAACACTGTCAGTGCGAGAATTCCAGCGAGTTGGTGCAGCAACTGCAGCCCATCACTGATAACTTCAAAAACTGGCGGATCGATTAAAAATCGAAATGCCATCGAGGGACAGATATTTTAAATATACCAATCATATAAATATACCAATCATAAAATTCTTTAAATTAGGCTAGGTCTGCTAATAAGATTACCAAAACAGAAAATATCTAAACAGACACAGCAAATGTTAATATCATACACAGATCACAAATGGCTTTTCGGCTAACAACGTATTAAATGTGTGTTCTGGTGGATGCAACGTTACTTACTGCTTCGTCGCTTCATGGCTTCGACAACGTCATGCAACGAGGATGTCACATTTATGACTCGCGCTTCCCCTCCCTCTTCCCCTCCGGTAGCCTTCAGGGTCTCCAGCAGGAGGTTCGTCAGGAGGAAATGACCTAGGGAGACAACATGACAATTAGTTGTCATCATCTAATTAGTAGTCATCACCATTAGTAGTTGCTTCATTGTTGTTCAGACACAGAATATTACACTTAAATGGTGATTAATTCCCCATGCAGCATTGTAACATCAGAATAACTACATAAATATTCACCAGGTGGAGCCACTCGCTGAAGCAACCATCCCCCAGAGTGCAGCACTAGGTGACAGCCTAATATTTTGCAGTAGCAGCTACTTCTGATAACACCATGTTGCACATTATGCAACTGGTTAGCGAAGTAACCCCACAGATTTTATTTCCTGGTGTCACATGCATTGAATACCCATAAAACAAAATTTTACGTGCTGAAATTTGTTTTAAATATTATAATCTACAATCAAAATTTAAGATTTTAACATATTTAATATGTGCATAATATTTGTACAACCATGTAGTAGGTCTGATGACAGAAGAAACAGTGATGCTTGCAAGTGTACTGGTAGGTGTCGTTATTTACAGGTTTTAAGTACATGATATTATTCCACATTATCGTGTCAGGGAAGAATGTTTGTATGGCAGAATGTTGTATAAAGAACTTTATCTCCTGCCACCGGGTGATGAATATGGATATTGTTGTCCGAAGGTATTGGGATGGCCAGTAGTCTACGCTAGCTTTATAGAGCATGCAGACTTTCACCTGTGCACGATGATGGACATCAGACTGTGCGACAAGACTGTGCGACATGATGGTCTTCAGACTGTGCGACAAGACTGTGCGACATGACTGTGCGACAAGACTGTGCAACATGACTGCGGCATGACTGTGCGACAAGACTGTGCGACAAGACTATGCGACATGACTGTGCGACAAGACTGTGCGACAAGACTATGCGACATGACTGTGTGACACGACTCTGCTACTCACCCAAGTGGTTGGTGCCCATTGTCAACTCAAAGTTGTCCTCTGTGTACTGTCGTTTCAGGTCCTTGGGATTGAGCAGGACACCCGCGTTGTTCACCAGCACGTTCAGCTTCTTGCCTGTCTCACGGAAGTCCTCGGCAAACTTGCGGATCGACTCGATGTTTGCCAGGTCCAACTGCATCATGGAAAACATTAAAATTAAACTTGCAGTTCATGCAAATACATTGCAATGGTTAACATTTCATATGCTCTAATTTATAATATTAATATGACAATGTCTATCTAAATAAACATTTCTATCTGTTTTATAGCTTGTCATATTCTTTTTATGACTGCAGTAAAATATATTGAGGGGGCACACATTTATTAATAATTGCTGATAATTTCATGCAACAAAAAGTTTTTTTTTCCAACCCTGTATTCTGGTGGGAGAGGGCTGTGGATAGGGAGAAGTGGAAAGGGATAACAGCTGGGATGGTGCAGAAATACAAAACTAGCTTCAGCCCTTTATAAAGGGAGCAGTGAGGAAGAATCTTAATTTTACCCCAGCAAATAAAAAATCCTTTTCAAAATGTTTCAATTTTTTCCAACATTGGAACAAAATAATCATGTGCCTCATGTCATGTGACATCATTCATGGAAACCAGCTGCACAATGGGATCTGTCTTCCCATCTTTCAAGGCCAACTGCTTCTCATCCTGCTATCTTCCCTGGGACAAGGCCACCCTGTTTCTCCCAGGGAATATTCTGCCAATTAGCTGGAACTAATCATCACCATCTCCCTTTGGGCTCTGTCTATCCTTCCTCCCCTACACAAACATCCCAGTGTATCCACACAGCCCATTAATTAAGGGACCAGCTCCCTGGATCTAGCCCAGAATATTACATAATGGCCTACACAATTCCCAAGGGAAACAACATTAGCCATTATCTGACCAAGGCAGGGAAGAAGCCCCCAGAAGCCTGCTAATGTTTGCTTTCTAAGGCTGAGGGAACATTAGTAGTCCCTAGGGTGGGACACGAGGGAGAAAGGCATTAATCAATTTCCCTTATCTCATTGCCTCTAGCCTGCTGTATCTACAGTGTTTCCCTGTGTGTTCCTTGTCTAAGTAACCTGAACATTTGCATTCATCATTTTTATTTGTTTCCAACATTGTTGCAATTTTACATGCAATACAACATTGGACAAGGAGGAAGCTGAAGCAGTGCAACTTATAATTACTCCTCCCCCCTCCCCCTCCATCAAACATCTTTAGCAATGAAGAATATTTGCATGTGTAATACTATACATGATATATCATCTCTATTGCATAATGCATCAAACATTTTCAATAACTGCTGTGTACATTATAAAACAGTAAATATGAGTGTCAAGTTTAGATAATACATAAAACAATGTCAAACCAGTATATATTAATAGCTTATTAAGAGTTCATAAATCACTACTCCTGCAAGACACCCTAGACAGTTTTTGTTCCTAGGGTTGAAACAAACATTGGTACTGGGGATTTCTCGATTGCTACACCAACTATTTGGAATTCATTCCCTGTTAGCGTTAAGTCAGCAGGAAACCTATTTAATTGTTCCAGTCATCTGAAGTCATGTATTTATCCATGCTTTCCTTCCTTCCTTATCTCTCAGGCGTATTCATCCATCTATTGACAATGTTGGCATTCTATATCAATTTTGAGAATGTTTTCCCCTTTTCTTTTGATGTGCCTCCGAGCTCATAGCTCGAGCTCGGGTTTGCACAAAGATTTAGAAGTTTTACACTCCACTCCTGGCAAATTCATTGTATCATAATCTGCAACTAATCTTCACTCCAGGATGTCAGGCTGACCTATGTTATCTGATCCTAACTTTCCCACAACCCTACATAATGCACTCAATAACCCAGACTCATCAACAGGTAAGATAAAGATGATTAATTCACAACCATTGTATATTTTCAACAGTGATAGCCACACACCTAGGGGTAGGGTAGACCACACGCCCTGGGGGTAGACAAATTCCATTGACAGGCACACATATCATGTACCAGCTCAGCATAAAAATTTAGCTCGCCAGACAAATTTTCCATGGCAGAACAGAGACAATGCGGTGACGCCTCCGTTGATGCACAGACATTGTGTCTACTGGTATTTCCGAGTCATGCAACGCTGACATGCATCTGTGCGCAGTCTCCAATGAGAGCATCCAGTCGACCTAATCACCGTCTGCCAGCGATGACTCGATGACTCAACTGCAGACGCCAGACACTATCGATTCTCTGCTTCCTGCCAAAGCCATCGCTGCGCCAATATGCACATAATTTTCTAGGCATGATTTTCAAAGGTTTATGTTTCTGTCCCATGTCAAGGTTCTCTATGACTATGGTGAGCCTTACTGCTTTTAATTATAATGCAACTGTAGAATTTTACCATTAATTTTAGGCAATCAGTAGCAGAAATAATGGTGAATAGTGGTGAATATGCTTTTAATAATAATGCAACTGTAGAATTTTGCCATTACCTTTAGGCAATCAGTAGCAGAAATAGTGGTGAACTTTCTGCTTTTAATACAATCCAACTGTAGAATTTTACCATTGATTTTATGCAGTTAGTTGCATAAATATTCACTTTAACTAAGTGATGGTTACATAGTAATAATAATTACAAGAAAACCTCTATCGCACCTGGAAAACCCAAGTTCAGAGGCTCATCAAAACAAAAGAGTTACGTAATCTCGAAATTACTATACAATGCTGAAGTTGCCAACATTTTGGTGGATACGAGACGCAGCTAAGGAAGGAAACCACAGCTAAACAGATAAGTTTTCAGTTGATGGCAACATTTGATTACATTTACTGCTGACATGAATTCCAAAGAGTTGGTATGGCAACCCAAAAAATTCTACTCCCAATATTTATTCAATTCTTGAAACAAATGGTAAATCAGAACTAGACGATGACAGCTGTATATACTTTCGCATTGAATTTTTACTTAAAATTCAACTTCATTGATGTTCAACAGCTATCAAGCTTTACGCAAACCTAGACATATCAACTGGAATCAGCACATCACTTGAATCTGACAGTGCCACCTATTGGCAACGGAACCTGGCCATAGGAGACATAAATCCATTTTTTCCTTTGTACTCCTAGAATTACATGACTGCATGCTCGGCAAATGAACGCCATTTCCAAGCACTGCACCGAATTCGCTTTTTGCTATTCTCTCTATCAAGGCAAAACACTCGTGAAAGAGGCTTTTAGTTATTTTTGGCACCAATAAACACAAGTCTCCATGTCTGGCTTACGACAGCAATCCAAAAAGTTATTTCTGTCAGATTTAAAACAGAATGTACAACAATTTTTTGAAATGCAGCTAGTTGGAGGTTCATATGACTCTAAAATGTCCAAATTATCTGAATTTCTCTATCTCAAAGAACATCTAAATTAACAGTGTTGTTTAACCTTTACTGTTATAGTATGTTTATCACTAAAAATCTTATATGAAATGGGATTTGAACAGACCAATCAATCAATCATCCAGTGAGTAACCGTATATGCCACCTTCCAATATGAAGATTAATTGGTCTACTTTTAATTGCAGTAAGGGGTCTGCATATATTTTGTATAATAAGCACATTTCATTTCATAACCAAATAATGTATCTACAGAAATGCGAGATGAAAGATCATGACAATGACATGTCTTTTACAAGTTTATTATTTTTAACTTAGTGACTGCTATCAAAAGTAATAAATTCAGTAATACAAGGTCCTGTAAAACTGTCCTTTAAATTGTTGTATACCCCTTTAAGCTGCCCTTATCTTTAGGGTCTCATTGTGATGATGGCGGAGGCCATGGTGGTGGTGGTGGTGGTGGTTGTGGTGCTGGTGGTTGTGGTGCCGGTGGTGGTGGTTGTGGTGCTGGCGGTGGAGGTGTTGTTATAGTATAAAAAAACATGTTTAACAACAAAACTAAGAAACAGTCATCACTGTCATCGTAAATGACTAGCATCACTTTCATCGTAAATGACTAGAGTTCCTGCAGAGTCTAGCCCATAAAACCTGCAAAAGAACTCCTGAGTTTTGGGGTCACATACCACAAATGACCCAAGTAGGTAGGTCAGTTAAGGTTGCATAGTTGGGTATCATTGGTTGAGCCAAGGTTTATCGACACATGTTGTTAGTTTGGTGGTGGAAAACATGCTGTCAGATAGACTGGCTTTGCTGGCCTGTGTATATATATTGTGGCCCTGACATTAATGTGCAGTGAGATATTGGGCGTGTGCATGCTGGCAGTGATATCGTATCTGTATGTTTCAACCAAGGTTCACCTCCTGATGTGTGCCGCTTTGTGGTTCGCCCGAATGTGACTCCATAAATCCGATCACATAACTCCAGTGCCACTGTTGAGTAATTTATTGAGAAGGAGACAGATTTCTTAGATAGGAATTTCAAAGAGAATAAATAACATGGCAACGTCCTGAAGAGATTTAGCTGTACGTCCAGGAAAGGTTTAGGTGTATATCCCAGAGAGGTATAATTGTACATCTGAGAGTGGTTTAGGTACATGTCCCATAGAGGCTTAACTGTACGTCTGAGAGAGGTTTAGGTGCATGTCCAAGAAAGGTTTAGTTGTTGCAGTTTTTTGTGGGATAGGTTTTGGTTTACGTCCAAGAGAGGGTAAATTGTTCGTCCTGGACAGGTTTAGGCATACGTCCTGGAGAGGTTTAGCTGAATGTCCTGGAGAGGTTAAGCTGATCATCACAGACACGTTTAGTTGTTCGTCCCAGAGAGGTTTAGCTGTGTGCCCTGAATAGCTGTAGCTGTATGTCCTAAAGAGTTTGCTGTACTAATGTTCAACAGGACCAGTAATGACCCAAGTGAATTACCTCCTATAAACCAAAGAGAAGGGATCCCAAGTCCCTGGATATGCCCAACATGAGCATTATTCATTTACATCAACAACTCTGCATAATGCCAGGGGCCCACATCACTTGAGATGGGGTGAGTCTAACAAGCAACTATGCACTGGTATTTTGTTTTGAACACTAGCCTGGGAATATATTATGGTAGGCCACATACCAGGCCAACTAACAACCTCCATGCTATACAAAGGGAACAAGTCATCTACTCAAAACTGTGTTTCGCTTTACAACTGACGGCCTGAGCCCAAATTAAATGTTTTCATTTTTCACCGAGTTACATACACAACTCATGCAAATAATTATTTATGTAATTATCATACAATTATTGTTGAATATTGTCCACAATTAACCACAATGCTGGGCATTGTGACATCACATGATGTTATGTTTTTATCAAAAAAGGTAATAATTTTATATTTATACAAGTTTAATATTGTCAAATAACTTTCGCGAAAGAAATACAGTTTACATGAAACACACATATTGCATGTGTATATCACATTTTAAAAAAGGTTCAAAATAGCCTTGAAAAACACTGTTTTCGGCCTGGATCACCTTACCGTGAAGGTCAAAGGCGAGATTCTTAAGATACAAGACCCGCTATGTGTGGTGATAAACAGCTCTGGGCGGTGGCAAATAAACAAACATGCTTCTTGTAATTTGCGGGCAAATAACGCATTAAAAAAACTTAATAATGAATGCTTTGGTAAATACTACATTGTGAATAATGTCTATATTTCTCGGTTCCATTTTATAACATATTTTGCACAAATAACAACACAATCTTACAAATGTTTTGGGCTGAAAATGATGTTTTTAATACATTATAAAAAACATTCTACTTTTATCTGCCACATATTTGCTATAATTATAGTTTGTGACTCTAGGGTAAAAATATGCAAAAGAACAAATATTCCATTTTTAACTGCCACACATTTGCTAAAAAGTTTATGACATGGTCCACCGGGTGAAATTATGCAAACGGCATCTATTCATGCACACCCCCTGCATGTATTGCCCCACACCCCCACCCCCCACCCCCACTACTGAAGTATGCCTTTCAGGAGACCTTTTTGACAGTAGCAGGCAAAAACACACACTGCAAAGCTTTCTAGCAGGTGGCATTTCAAAAGCTACACAACCCACATGATTGTGTCAATTGACTCAATGCAGGAAATTACCCAGCGTTGTCATGACAATGGCTGTCAGGGAAACTGACAGAGAGCATGTTCATCCCGTAACAGCTGGTTATGACGGCAGAAAACATTCCCAATTCCAATCAGTCATCTCATAAAACATAGGGTTATTAATAACATGATTGCCTGGTGACAAGTATCCCATTTCAAGTTGGCCTTTATCTAGCCCCAGAGAGTTCATCTAATGAGCCGTTACAATAACTAGTTTTTGTGAGAAAATAAATGCAGCTTAAACACATTATTTATGTTATACGATCACAAATATATGCAACAGTCATGGTAAATCATATTGGCAGGAACTGTTGTCAACATGTTGTCAACTGTTGTCAACATGTTTCAGAGACAGTGACCATAGCTGACCTCAAGCCATAAAGGACCCCAGGCCACAAGTGGACTTTGGGCCACAGTGAAGTCCTTGCTGTAAAGTACCCCTTATAATAACTGACCCCTTGCAATAACTGACCCCTTGCAATAACTGACCCCTAGCCATGACGGTCCCATAGCCATAACAGTGATCTGTCTATGTTTCTGAAAGTTCTGCCATCCTTATTTTTTATTATTGGACTTTGTTTATATTTACAAAGCCCCGGAACTAGATATGAATCACTGCTCTTTATACATTTTCTGATATGGCTTGGAGTTTGCCCAGTGTGAGGGGAATGATTCCCTCAGCCGGCTGACATCATCTCTCCAGGCATTCCAGGGACACTGTCAACACAGTCACTGCAGTCCACGATATCAAATTCCATCACATGTTGTTAACCAGCGGGAGATAATACGGGAGATAATACCCAGACCACCATGCCATCAAATGATCAACATCCTGTTTATTCCTGGAATGTCTGGAATGGCAGCTTAGCAGGAGGATTGTGACACTTTGATATGTTAAGTCCACTCATTTGTCCACTGATCATGAGGATGATACTCAGGCTTAGCCTCAGACCATTTGTACACTGAGGATGATACTCAGGCTTAGCCTCAGACTATTTGTCCACTGAGGATGATACTCAGGCTTAGCCTCAGACCATCAGTTGGTTCCTTACTATCTCTCTATCCACTTCCAGTGCTTCATGTTGTCAATCCAGGCCATTTTTTTCCTGGTAGTTCTCTTTCAATGGTGCTGAGTACCGGAGCATCTGGTCTTATCTTCCAGTTGCCACAATTAGCCAGCTTTCTTCTCTTAGCGAAACATGCAGACTTTCTTCCAGCACCCCTGCTTTATTTCTGACTGTCTTTCTTTGCATCCAGCTTATGCTGAGCAATATCTCACGTCTACAGGAACACTACTACACTTAATGAAATAGTGCCACGAAAGTCCGTTCACGTAATCCTCATACTTAATTAACTGCAATATTCGATATTATTTCCAACTTATTCTTTGCTATAAAAGAAAGAATTGACCATGAGAATGTGCAAGTTAGCTTTTCTAAAATATAGAGAAATTGCCATGATAGGACTAAATCTATTTGCAAAACTATTGCAGCATGATTTTTTTTTTATCAAACTATGTAATTTTATTTAGTAAATTATTAGTGATAATTACCTAGAATATTCACGCAATTCCATGTTTCCAAGGCTTGAATGTCAAAAACCTAATTTCCATGATTTTCTTCTAGGAATTCCTGGGGAGATATAAACTGTTATAAGAGACATCAATTTATCTCCATGCATCAAATTAACACTGTCATGTGGGTTACCCATATATCTCCATATGTGGGTTACCCATGTGGGTTACTCATATATCTCCATATGCCCCAGTTTAACCACCATTCTCATTTCAGAGTACAGATTAAATTCAACATAATATCCTTCCTGGAAGGCAACCCCCTCTCGCCACCCTGGGGGCTGTGAATCAGAAACACATTCCAGGAATTAACAGGCCACTAAACCTGTCAATATTCATGGTGACACCTTGCTGATAAATACCAGCCCCAAGCTGTGGCTTTACACCAGGGCGTTTACCCCCTGTTTACCTGCCCCATATGGCCAGCAGGGTGGATACTAAAATATTGACCCCTGGCCTATTACCCTGTAAAAGCCAGGCCAGTTCTTGGAGGGGTGTGTATTTAAGAGCCATTTTAAGGGCGTTGTGGTGTTTCTGGATATTGTTAAGTTTTGGGACTGAGAAATATTTTGTTCCTGAAAACCTGACGAGGGGGCATACGGAAATTGGGTGGGTGGGGTAGAGTGGTAAGAAATTTGGGAAAGAAGGAGTTGATATGGGGAGCAGGGATGGAAAGTTGGAATAAAGTTGTGTGAAGGGAAATTTAGCATTTCTCAACGCCACAAGGACAACATGGGGGAAATGTTATTCTGAACCCTAGGGAAGCTGGGAAAAATTCCTGGTTGTGAGGGGGGCAGGGAAGAGCCAAGACTGGGAAAGGGAACAATGAACAAAAGGTGGAAGATGGGGAAGACCACAAAGGAGATGAGGAGATTGAATGAGGGCAGGTGTGGGAAGCAGCTGGGAGTGGGGACAAAGGCAGGGAAGAACTAGGATGGGGAAGATTTGTGGGAATGACAGGGAACAGGTGTAGAACAGGGAAGGAATCTGAGTATCCCCTCTCCCCGAAACATAAGGAAGTAGAATTCCCTCCCAGGCACTGGATCTTTAAAAATGGACTCCATAATGGGGGGAAATTGGCAGAACAAATATTATATGGAGAAGAAACATGGAAGGGAAACTGACGGCTGCTAGGCTGACTTGGGACAGGAGAGCCCAATACAGAGGGAACCGGGATCTTGTGCCAGATGTGCCACACCTCTGCACAGAAGATAACAACTAACAAATACAGAAATGCTGTTTTACACAGCTATGCATACAGCCCAGGTGTTTCACATAGCAGGGTTTATTGAATTAACCCCAAGTTATGGGGGCATGCTGTACCCTTGCTAACATGTCCACCCAATCTGACCTGTACAACCCTAGGAACAGGCCACAGATGTTACGCTAAAAATAATATTCTCCCTGACGTCAAGATGGTGAACTTGTAACATTCCCTGGTCTGGAAACCAACAGATGTGTCCGCCACGCAGTCAGTGCACCTCAAATGTGCAAAACTGCAATTGGAACTCTTTTAAATGTGTTTAGATAACAAAGAATTATTCACCATTATATTAGTAATTAAAAATATAGATAACATCACAATTGAACTACTCATACTGTCACAAAAAGAGTACAGAGAACAACTAAAATGAATCCAGAGCTGACAGACCTTAGTTGTGAAGAACCCATAAAAGAATGTGTTTTCACAACCCTACAGACAAGACGGTTAAGACGAGATCAAATTGAAATTGTTATGATATTGAATGGGTATGAAAATATTGATAGAAATATTTTTCTCACTCAAGAAAGATAATAAAACTAGAGGACATGAGGTAACATTAGTAAAGGATTAGTGTAGATTGGATATCAATACTCATTTTCACACAGGGCAATAAATTAATGGAACAAATTGTCTACAGCTACTAGCAGCGTGAATATGTTTAAAAACAAGGTTGACACATATCTCAGGAGGGCGGATTACACATAGATGAAAAATGTTGGACTCTCGATAATCCAATGGCTTCCTTGTCCCCCTGCCATCTGGGCCATTGCCTTGCATGGCAATATTGTTCAATCTTGTTAAATCTTGTTTAACTCCTTGGAAACCAAGCTCAGATTCTGACTGTGCAGTAAATAAAATAGAAAACTAAATTACCTAAAAAAAATGCTACCACAAAACATACAGTCAATTCCCCACAGTAAAACTGTGATTTTGAATAAAATGTTACTCCAGTTTAAGTTTCACATTTTAGCAATGCATTGTTGGATTGGTGCACTACTTCACTGCTCAATAACCAACTCATTAACTAAATCATGTGCCATGCTTTACTGCAAGTCATTTGGATCAGGAATGTGCTCTATAGCTCCTAATGGTGTTAGATATATCATCTCACCACAGTGACTTAAAACTCTCACTGCACCATATATCTGTGCAAACCAGGTACCCCAAACCAACGATCATTGAATGAAATAAGAGAATAGTGAAGAGTCTACAGGGAAAGAACTGTGGATTATTGAATGAAATGAGAGAATAGTCGAGTCTACAGGGAAAGAACTGTGGATTATTGAATGAAATGAGAGAATAGTGAAGAGTCTACAGGGAAAGAACTGTGGATTATTGAATGAAATGAGAGAATAGTCGAGTCTACAGGGAAAGAACTGTGGATTATTGAATGAAATGAGAGAATAGTGAAGAGTCTACAGGGAAAGAACTGTGGATTATTGAATGAAATGAGAGAATAGTCAAGTCTACAGGGAAAGAACTGTGGATTATTGAATGAAATGAGAGAATAGTGAAGAGTCTACAGGGAAAGAACTGTGGATTATTGAATGAAATGAGAGAATAGTGAAGAGTCTACAGGGAAAGAACTGTGGATTATTGATTTAGGAAACAGCAATAGGAGAGTAGGCTAACATCTATAAAAACCAGAAATAAGATGGGAGGATTGAGTAAAGAGGGAAGTAAAGGCTGCGGAGGCTGACAAGGGGAGGGAAAAGGGTGCCAATAGGGAGAAGCAAAAAGGGATAACAGTCGGGGTGGGGCAGCAGTACAAGACCTAGTCCACCTAACCCCTTTAAAGGGAACTACGAGAAAGAATGCGTACAACAGCTAATATTCTGGATAAATCCAGACAAATGAGACCAAAATAACTTATAAAACATGAAAGTTTGACCAGGCTACAAACTTGGACTTGGCCTGAGATAAACAAGGAACACTACTGTGACTTACTGGGAAGTGCAAGAACAGTTGTTTTCACAGAATAAATGTTTACACAGGATAAAAACAGCCCTGGGTCATAACTTGATAATGTGCATACCCTGGGAATGATAAACAGCACGTACTGAAGACAAAACTGGATCTGACCTGGTATTATCGGAATCTACACAGACACAGATCCTCGTGACTGTATCTCATGCCTCACCGCACCCATAACGTTTTATGCGCATTTTATAGGAAATAATGTGTGACCCGGATCTGGGACAACTACTCCCTTGGGAATGGGAATGGGAGACGGTGTGATCTCATTTCTACCCAGTTCAATGATTTTCCCTATAAATTTTTTTTGCAACAGAGAAATGTAAAAAGTAATCAGATGTGTGAATCTTGAGTGCAAATTTTTTGGGCTGAATGTAAATCTTGGGTGGGCTCCCTCACCCCTAATTTAGGGGGATTTTTAGGTAGTCTTTAATTAAAAAGCATTCCAGTAAAAGATCTGTTATCACTACATTTTGTGTAACCAGTCAATTAAGTGACAAATGACAAACGTTTAATGTTTCCAACATCATTTATATTGCAATGTATTATTTATTCGCTCTTCGATAATTACTTTTCTTTTAACTGTAATCCGCACAATTTATGGGAACAGTCTCAACACACTGTAAATTGCTTCATTATTCAGCGATTCACTAATCAATACAAGTAGTGCCCTCTGACGGCTCTCACCTGCATGAATGTAGCGAGTGCGTTCGGATTCTGACGCTTGATCTTCTCGACCGCGCGATTGCCCCTCTCTTCATTGCGGCACGCGAGGATGACATCATTGCCCCCTTCGCACAGATTCCTTGCTACCTCGAAGCCAAGGCCCGTGTTTGCCCCCGTCACGATGACTACGCGTCCTGTCATTTTTCTAGATCACCTGTGAACACAACAATGAACATCAAGTCTGTCATCAGAGGTGACACCAAACAAAACTATCAAATCATTTCTTATTGCATCCGATTAAAATTTGGCTAAAAAGGGCAAAAGCTGGTTATTCATACCGCAAGTTAGTAAATTCTTTTGATGTTTTAACAAAAGTATGTAATATTTTATTAAACTAACTGCACATATTACATTAACTATTCACATACTACAGATTTGAAAACAAATGAAGCCGATTTGCGAAGTGCTAAATCAATTGAATAGGGACGAATTGAGTACAAATGTTTCCACCAGGTGCATGTAACATAAAATGTCGACGTATTCATTTTACAGCACGTTTACATTGATCAAACTAAATTCATCACGGCAAGATTTTGAAACGATCCCGGTAACTGAGAACTCCTTTCACTGGCAGAGTTTCCATCTTACTGCCAACTCCGGCATGTTCAATAAGACATCAAAAACCAACAAATAAATAGCATTTGCAAACCTAACCCATCAAAGTCATTGCCACCCCTCCATTTTTAGGTTTTTACTCTAACTTTAGACAGCTCTGACTAGTTCAATGCGCTGTCAAAGTCCATCAAGTAACATCAGCAAACATGATGCAATGCTTGTAATGAGGATGGGGAGACAAATATGTGATCTTGGAAATTCAAACCAAAACCAGTCTCATCATGCTATGCTCTAAAATACCTTTCCAACGCCATTGGGTGTAGTTTACTGTTTGATTCCTCCCTAGCTAAAGCATAACTTTACAGCTCGAAATAACCATTCATGAATAGAAAACAAGCAGAACAAATTGTTATACGACAATAAAAAAATAATATATATTATATATATATATATATTAGACCATAACATAATGAATGTTTTTTGTTTGAATGTCTAAAATCACACATTTATCACCACTCTCTACTACTGTAAAAGTATGATATACTAATAACAAATCACCATTTATATCATACAAAATCAACCAAGATTGCTATATGTAATAAATAATAATAAATGCATATACAATGTTCACATCAGCATATTATAAAATGATACTCTCAAAGTATTTCAATTTGTTTTCTATACAGTGGCACTGTCTGATAGACAGCTTGGGAAAACGTTGCCAAAGCCTATTTTTACCCAAACCACAGACACAAGCTAGAGTCTTGGATGCTGTAGCCATCTGTTCTGTCAATCTCCGCCTCCATCAGGGTCTGCAGTCTCTCAGGAAATTGAATGAAAGCTCATGCAAATTACACTCTGGCTGGATGTTGAGAAATGTGCCATAATTTTGCTGTGATGAGAACCCTCGTCATCCAGACCGAACATCTTTTGTGCTGGCATTGGCGGTGATAAGAAAATGGTGCTAAACTATTTCCAAGACACTGTCTTAAAAGTGATGATTTCAGCCAGGCCAACACCTTTCAAAGCTGTCGGATGAATTAGTGTTTCCATAGTTGTGTACACGACATAAGTTATCTACATCACTGCTGGAATCATGCCTGTCCAAGCTGTGTGATTTATGGCCAGTGCAACATTTGTACTTGATTGAGACAGGATTCCACAACTATAATTATCTACTGTCATATTCACATTCTGTCCACCTCTCCACCTCATCAATGTCCAGTGGAGGGTCAAGCCTAGTAAATCACCAGCTGCCCACCTGCATACATGGTCAGTTGTAGTCATTTACATGTCTCCTCAATTACTTCCCATGGACATATGGGGACAGGTCATTATTTATTTAGCATTGGTTTTGTTAATGCTGTTCACAAGGTCAAGGTAAACTATATTCTTTCACCAACCTGATTAAAAAAATGTAAAATTATGCCATTCTCCCCCCTCCCTCCCCTCTAGATGGCATGCAAGGAAAGAAGCTCGGAAAGTTTAGTTGGTGAATAATATATTTTGGCCAATATATTCGCCTATCTCAGTTGACATCCCTACTGTTCAACTGCCCACGTCTGTCACGTCCGCCACAGGATAATCGTCCCATCATGCCATAGTATAATGGAAGACAGCGCGACATTCTTGTTCAATAGCAGTATCACGCCATCACATACCAATTGAAACCAACACCACGAGACCAGCTTTCACACAACGATAGAGTCTGCAGAATTCTTTCAGGGAAAACCTTTGACATGGCATGTGATAATATTTTTAAATTAAATAAAATTTTATTTAATATTGATGTCAAAGGGAACACACGGAGATGATAGATATTGAGCCGCAATTTAGAATTGACCTCCAAACAATCAGATCGCATACATAAGTAATTTCCATTGGTTAACTGATTACAGTGATACAGAGCTAGAAGGGTTTTTGCATAATTAAAATGTAAAAATTCTCTGAATTTTCTATCTTGAAGTATATATAAATTAACAGTGTGAACCTTCAGTATGTACCATTTATATATATATATATATATATCATCATAAAAAATATAACATTGGAATCATCCAATGAAAAACTTTATATTGCACATTCAAATGTGTTTAAAAATGTATTGGCCTGTCATTTATTACAGTAGAGCGGTCTCTATGCATATCGTAAAGGTAGCACATTTTATATCGCGTTTTTTCTGAAATAGCACTATGTGAAAGATCACAATATTAACGTGTTTGGTACATTATATTTAACCAACTGAAATGTTAAATAAGTCCTACTAAATTCAGCATTGCTGGGTTCCGTGTAAAGTTGTTTGGTTATCCAATGAAAACCATTGCACATTCTTGCATTTCTGGGGGTGAAGTGTAAATGCTTTGAAGAGTCCCAAGGACTGGATATCACGCTATATAAGAACATACGTTTAATTAGCTAAATGAGATAATGATTTAGCACACTGTAGTGGGCATGCTACTTGAAGGTCGTGGGAACCTAAGTACTGCTGGACATGAGGGTCCCAATGCACCAATACAGCCATCATTAACCATTTAATCAGGACAAGGCAGACATGAGGATTAAATATGCATGAGACATCCAGGTGTAATAGGAACTAGTCATGTCATATTTCCTGAACATAGACGGCATACCACATCACATTATAACAGGTGATGAAATAAGATGACGTTACTGTCTGTCATATTTTATGAGATATTTTGTTCTATGTTCAAACGTAAATTAAAGTAACTGTTGCATTGTGGTATAGTGGTTAGAACTCCTACATCGAGAGCTTCAGTTCGCTCAGCTGTATAAATGATTATGGGGAATGGTGGACATCTTTGTGCAGTAACTGCAGTGAGTGGAATGAACAGGTATGCGGGGGGGGGTGAAGGCATCTACTTATAATGATGCCAGATATACTGGGAAAGGTGCAAGAATTTTGGAGACAATATACTTTTTGGCACTGCTTTTGTTAGTCTTAAGAAACAAGGCAATTGTGGCACTGAAGGGAAAATTTCAAACATGGTTGAAGTAACGTAGCAACCGTTGCGTAGACATGACACCTACTAAACATGTGAATAAATACAATGTGGGCATACATACATCAACATTGCATACAGTAGACACCTAGCAACATTTATCTACCCGTGAATAACACCTCTCAAATATGCGAATAAAAATAGTCTTGTTTAACAATTGTCATTCCATTGGGGATTGTGATCACTTCTCCGTGATTAATTCCTTGTCTCACTAACAATATTACTTTGTCCACCTACTGAGATATTTTGTACACGGTCCACGGAGCTTTGTAAGTAAATAAAAATTTCAATAATCGAAAAAACCGGGTCTGGTTTGGTGGGCCTAGTGTCTGCAGGGATTATAAAAAAATTGGAAAGGTATACATTTTTTAGCTTTCCCCATGTTGAAATTTTGCAATGGCTTTTTATTCATTACATTGAAAATGCAAGCACAATGCCTCCAATTTTTTTGTGGGTAGGTGGAGACAATCCTATTCAACTATGCAGAGATGCACCTGTTCTTGTTACTAAAGACACACAAAGACAATAATTAAAATCGCATTAGTTTTCTCCACAGAGGAAACTGGCACACCATCCAATAGATTACATAATGTCACCAGTTGCCTAGCAATCAGAAGAAATGGAATGAGAGCGTGGACTTATTTATTGCATCCGGCTTGTGACTGCGACCTGATCAAGACGTAGGCTGCCGTTACAGCCTTCATTGTGCCAATGGGAAACTCTCGCTTTCTGCATTAATAACATTATTTCTATGGCTGGATATAGGAGCTGGTCTAAAATAGACATTTTCTAAAGTCATATTTAACTGCATGCAGGTTTGCATCGCTGTCAACGTAATGTTTTATGGTATATATTATTCATTCAATCACATAACTTACTTACTTACAATTTTCAATATAAAATGTCCCTTTTATATTATGTTTTATATTTATATTTACAGTTAAATATATATTTTGGAGTAGATAGTACTTTTCAAAATATGGCATGAACATATCAGCTTCATACAGTGTACTGAGAAATAGGGTAAAATTTGAGGCAGATGTTTTATTTTAAATGCGTTCAAACTTAAGGTATGCTTGCATGCTTCTAGTAGATACTAACTACGTAAATCAAACTGTCTTTGTGTTGTTCTAACTCAGAAAACATCAACTCTCTCCATATGTATTCCACTGCTAAATTTCTGCCAAAGTCACAACACAAATATTTATAAAGAGTCATTTTCCACAAACACAAGTTATTTCAGTGGCATCAACGACCAGATAATATTTCACATTTATGTTCTGGAAACAAAATTTCTTAATGTAAGTGACAACACGCCCATGAGTACCATCACGCAATCATAACATTGTTAGGCTGTAACCATAAGTCACAACATGATGGAACCGTAGAGGTGATTTACACCGAACACATAAATGACCAAAGGCACTACACCAGTAATCGTATCAAATCTAACCTTGTACTTCTAGGACCGTCCATACGACCAACGCACCAACAATATTACCATATTTGATTTCACAGTTCATTCACGTTTACATGCACTTTAATCCTAATGTCATTGACAATTAGGCTGTTCACTTTCACGGCTGACAAGGATGGAATTACATGCCTGTTGTTGCAATAATTATATACATATTCATGACTTTTGGATGCAGTTCCTGCTGTGTTTGCATTAATTACTTTTGTGGTCAGTTCTAGGAAGTCTACAGATCAAAATCATGAAATGGTTTTGAAATTAGCAAAACCAGAATATGGGTGAAATGTGAACATCCCGGTGCTATAAATATGGGTGAAATGTGAACATCCCAGTGCTATAAACATGGGTGAAATGTGCACATCCCAGTGCTATGAATATGGGTGAAATGTGAACATCCCAGTGCTATAAACATGGGTGAAATGTGTACATCCCAGTGCTATAAATATGGGTGAAATGTGTACATCCCAGTGCTATGAATTAGTTTTGCTAAAATGTTTTATGTACATTAAATGTTGATTTACACACATGATCATGCCTACAGTGGCATCATCCAATGAAGGTCCTGAGAACATAATTCTCTTTGTTAAAGACACATTACTAGAAAAAGAAAAACCCTCCTACAATTTTTTATTTTAATTGACATCTAACACCATACCTGTGTATCCGTTCCAAAGTGAAATAATCCTGATTAATCCCTCACAGCAGAGTGTAAACCATATGGGATTATCCTGAACACCGCTTCACAGCTTCACAATGACAGACCACCACTTCACAATGACAGACCAGACAGACTGGGCCTTGCCTAGCCAAGATAACACTACATAGTAAATTCAAGCCATGTGCCAGCAAATCACATTAGCCAGTCAGCAAGCAGCCCTGCCCCCTAATGCAAATAGACAGCGTGCCTTTGTGCAGGCAACACTGGGGAGACGTCTGGCAATATGACCTCCGTGGGCATCAAATTTTAATATGTTTTGTCTGGAGCCATTTATAATGGCTCCTGTCTAAGTGCAAAATTAACAAGATGGCTTGATTAAAGTCGACATAGGCATTCAGTGCTTTTACCACCAGTACAAAATTGTACGCCCATCCATTATTTAGCGAGAGGAATAAGCCAATTTCCGACTGGCTGGTTTTGTTAAAATCCTGCATTTTATGACAAAGGAACTTGTAAGATAACAAAGTTCAGTCACATGTAATCACATCGCGCAGCCGCTTCACTTCATTTAGCACAGCGCGATTCAGTTTCATTAATGTGTAAATTTTTACTGGGCCAAGTAAAAAAATGTCATACTTTTTCTGATGATTTCATCAGAACTAAATTTCAACTTTGCACAAATGAGTTAACATGTTATAGTGGATACTAGATAGGTTCAATGTAATTGCATAGACAGCTTTTAAAATATGTTACTTTGAAGGTGCTGAATCAATTTGATTTTTTTGCTAGTCTCATTTCAAATTAATTTTGCGAAAAACCAAACCTACCTATCCACTGCAACACGCGAGCTCATTTGTGCAAATTTTGTATGTAGTTTTCGTGAAATCGTCAGACAAACTATTAAATTAGTTCATGCTTGTTCAACCATTAACTAAAGTGAAAATTAAAATGCATAAAAATCCTGATTTTCTTCCTTGATGAAATTTCTTAACTTTATCATATGATCGGCGAGAGGATTGAAGTCGCACCCATGATCAGCATTGACCCACACAGTGTTTACCATTTTGGATATCCACTATTTTGATCCTTACCTAACTAACGACTAGAGACAATTCTTTTGATGATTTGAACAAAACAGGCATTTTTTAATTAAACAGACTGAGCACATTACTTAAACTAGTCACACACTACACATCTGGACATAAGTGAACCGAATTCGTTGAACTATTTGAGGAAGCAGCTTTAATGCAGTACAAAGCGATCGATGCTGTAAATAATCTGTACAGTCTCATGTGAGAAGCCATTGTTGACGACCCACAGAACACGAGCATACAGATGCATTGAAGAGACTTTCATCGCTGCAATGGAGGGTCTTATTTGGTTGCGGGCAAACTGGCACCCACGCCTATAGATGGTAGATTACAAAGGAATGCAGGCACGCCTGATTGCACAAACAAAAATTAACTGGGTTATGCATCCCTGCTGCTAAATAAATATCAAGTCAAATTGTCAGTGTTCTTTTTGTCACCATGGTAACATTTATACTGTTTAAAAATATTTGCATGCAAAATATGAACTATTTACAGTATTTCTGTACCAAATTATGTGAACAGTATCACAGCTGAATGATGGTTTGTGGGGCTAGGAATTGGTCAAAGCTATTTATGATGACTCATTGTAAAATATCAACAAACTATCGATACACAGGTGTAGTTGGCCTGTAAATTATTGAGAACTATCTAATATATATATATATATATATATATATATATGAAATAAAAACCAGGTAGATTTGTGACCTCATTTCTAAACTGCTTTAGGGGTGAAAGTGCTTATGCACCAACTGGGATGCGAACATGGTAAGTAAAATACCTGGTCAAAAGTTACGTCACCAAGTCACATGTGTAGCTACTAGCTAGCAGCTACTAGCTAGCAGGAAACATTAGAATGCACAGCACGTAATAGCTTCTAATACAATTAGTGTCTCGTTAACGAAGCACAGTGGATCACTGCTCTTACTCCGTCCACCTACAGTCGCATTCAATTGTAACATGTGATGTTTCAAAGTCCGATTTACACAGTTCCAAGGGGCACGTATAAATAAAAAGTATACATTATATTAAATATGTCTCTACCCTTCATTTAGCCTGACACGGTTCGTTGATGTATATAGTGTGTGAATATGTTAAACGATTTGTTGATATCATCAAAATAACTGACTTTGGTTGTTAGACAACGTAACCTACAAAAGTATGAATAGCCTTATTTAGTTGGAAATAGAAGCATTCTAAAAATGTTGTCCCTTTCCACCAAGTTTAAATAGGTAATTTTTTTCATAAAATTACTTAAACGAAACAAGCAAAAAATGTTGTGCAGATGCAGACTAAAAGTAATTCATTGGTAGCTGGTAGCGCATATCAACGGACTCTTGAATAGGTAGGTTTGCTCTACCCACTAGAAAAAACTGCGCACACAATACACGCCTTTGGGAAAAAGCAATTTACTACATGCCACTGTCGACATTGTTGTCTCTAGTCTATTTCGTGTTGCCACGACAACAGTCACAAAAAGATTTCACCGTATTTATAGTGACAGTGATGGGCAGACGTGAAGTGTTTATTCCATTCTGGATCGAAAATAATTTACACCGAGTTCAATGGAGTTTAACTCTCAGTGAGAATGATTAGCAGAGGCTGGATGGTGGATGATAAATCTGGACCACTCATTGCGCTCACTGCGTGCAAACAACTTTCTCGGTGAAGAGCAGACTGCTCTGGTAAACAATCCAGTGTATTTATAGTTTCATGTCTAGTGGTTTGTTGGCAAGTCAATGTGATGTCACCCTTAGGAACACCTCAATGGTGATATATTATGGTGCCTATTCCTACACACTACAGTATCCAGACCTCGGAACAGAGCTTCACATTTCATGCATGTTCATTTCAACAGAAACAAACTTCTAACAGAAGTAGTGTGGCTATCCCTGAAGTTCGGGGTGAGGCTGGCATCGATATTAATCCTCAATTTTTGTGTTTCCTTCCTCCATCACCGATCCCGTTTCACTGGGGTCCCCACCATCCGTTGTTTCCCCTCCCCATCCCTCCACACAGCCTCATTCTTCCCCTTCTCATCTAACCTCCACTTCTTGACCAACATCTTGTGGCCATATTATTACCACTATGTAGATTTTAATGTATTCATGCCCCCCCCATTTGCGAGATCCTAGATACACCACTGTTTGCCTAATTACAACGACCCCATATTTTGCTTTACCATAGAAGCTCTGCAGAAGATATCAGCAGCGCATGGCACCATGGTTTATGGTTCCTGGCAATTTTCCGTGGCCTTTCCTGACTGATCCTAGAATGTTGCCTTTCATCAACACCTGCTATCCCCCCCGCCCCCACCCCCCTAATCTACAGTAGGGGAGACTGATATATTGTCAAACCCAAGTGGATAAGATTTTTGGGCTTTAGAATGTTCCAGTTTGAAGACAAGTTAACCCACATATTGGTCAGATGATCACAAGGGGAGATATGAGAAATAGGAAGGATATTCACCGCATCCATGAGCCAGCTTAAGGTGCAATGGTTCGTTATTGCAATGTTTACAAGACAGTAAATAGTAAACGTAGGCATATCATTCTTGAATGGAATTTTTGCAAAACAAATATGTTCTAAGTTACAATCATGTACAGTTAATCATGTACCATTTTACAGTTTATCTGTTCTTTGGGAATCTTCGATAATCCGTTCTTTCGAGTAATCCACATGCTTTTGAGTGGGAACAATCTGAATACACTGTAAGTTGCTTCACTGGTCTGTTTTTTTTCCACAATTCCATTTCCGCACACCGTTTCGGAGAACAAACTGTTTGGATAACAAGTTGTAAAATGCCTGTAATATGATTGGTTCATTAACACAGCCAAAACCAATGGGATGCAAAGTGCATGGATAAACATGACATAACTGTATAAACTAAAACAAATTCTACAATCAAAGCATATCACGTTATCTCTTGAACTGTTTATTTCATGTTTGTGATTTGTAAACCAGCATCAGAACTGTCCACATTTAACAACCAAAGACCAAAACTGTAATTGTCAGCTGTAGTATAATTCAACATTCATTCCAAGGAATGACACTAAATGCCCCACCACATAATTACCCTTATTAAGGGGTATGGTTTCGCCCTCATATAGCCTCAGTCAACATGACCATGAAGGTGGTCTGATAAGCTATCATGCAGGGCAATATATTTCTCAGGAGAGCTAAAGCTGAGCCTTGGGGAATGTGTTTCAGCTAATAAACAAATGGCCCTAGTTTTGATTATGTTTCTATAACCACCTTCTGCTCAGGTGTTGTTCCTGAAGTATCTGTGTTGCACTGAGTTGTACAATAAATGATGGGTGACACAACAAACAACTTGACATTTGCACAGGATATGAAGGGACGGCTATCAAATATCAGGCGAAAAGACCATGAAAGTGTGATTGTGTCATAGCTCTGATGATGGCAATACAGCTGCATGCAAGAAAGGATCGGTGACACATGGAACAACTTGACATTTGCACAGGATATGAATGAATGGCATCTATCAAATGTTAGGTGGACAGAATGGGAAAGTGTGTGTAAACTCATTAAATCCAAATATCAGCGTGACTCGATACAGCGGTCAGATCACTATTAATTTTCCAGTGGCGACAACGTTAATGTTTTAATGCCATTTGAACATTGATATTTTGAATCTTCTGAAAAACTACTACATTAATTTATCCTTTCATCAACCTGTTGGAAACAATGTCAAATGATGTAATTGTCTCTTTCCATAAATCAACGTTCAAGATGGTCCCATCAAATGGCGTCCCAAACAACTACATCATGTCTTCATGCACAAGGGATCCTACAATAACTGACACAAGGGATCCTACGGTAACGTGCTTGTGTTGCAAGCCGTCCACTACACATTTTAATCAGTCGCAACATAAGAAGTAGTCCTCGTGTATGGCCAAATTCTTGTTCGAAAAATAGTTTTACTGGGACAAAAACATTGCCTAAAGTGAGGACCATCTCAAAATCACCGCCTCTTCATTTGTAAGACATGAACATGGAAGTAAAACAGTGGTCTGTCCCCTACCGATAAACAAGCAGGGAAGACTATTTTGAGGAAACTCATGAACGAATTATGCAGATACATGTAGTGCAATATAGAAATGCAAGGAATAGATTATCTAGATATGCTATGGTCCCTACTCTTGGTGGGTGAAAGTTTTATACACCAGGGACATGTCATCATGAAATCCCGGGGACCGTTTCAAGACCAGCGGATATATGAAAAAATGCAATATTTCAAGGAAAGTGCTGTTTCGGAGATTTCAGTAACATCACATAAGTGACAGGCTGGAAAAACTGATAATGATTGGAGTGAATGAAGGAAACGGAAGAGAGGGAGACCCCACATGGATGGGTGGACGAGATAAGGGACACAACAAAGCTAAGGATGGATGAGTTAAGAGAAGGGACAAGAGGCAGGATTAGTTGGTGAGAACTCATCATGGACAGCAACTGAAGTTTCTTGTCTTTTATTTGTTGTCAATATGATTTATCAGTTGTAACTGTGTTTTACGTTGAGGTGTATTCTGGGGTGAATAAACACTTTTCGGATTCTCACTCATTTGACATCACATCACATACATACTTAAAACAGTTTTGAAAAGTGTATCTGGGATGTTGGCAAAACCTCGCGCAATAGCAACATTACTAGAAGCACCCTCTCGTAAAAATAATCATTTATCATAATATTATATTAACTGGCCCATTAAATGATCGCGTCAACTTATCATTGTGAAAATCCTGACTATAGCGTCATCCGTGTACTTTATGAGAACTCCTTAAAATTGCAGGTTGAACCTTTTTGCTGAAACAGATTGGTCATCATAACACATGCATTGACAGTGTTTCTTATAATTGTAAACCACAACGCGCAGGGGTTTTGACATAGGGGGTTTTGACTGTATCCAACGGAAGCAGAATGGACTAAGAAAATGAATATTCATACAACATTAATAAAAAAAACATCACGAAAGATTGACAATGATGTGCTATTTTTGATCGTGTCACAACCACATATATCTATCACCATCATTACCTAATGGCACGCTACATACCCATACGCTTGAGGCGAGTGATCGCTCTCGCTCTCACAAATCAATAATCTAGGGAGCGATTTATCGCTCGCGTCAATTGCTAAAATCACTCGCTGCCTACAAGTGTTCGTCTTTGACAAAGAATTCAGTAGGAAAGTCTAACCCTCTTTATAACGCAGTGTTTTGGGGTACAATATTCGGAGTTCCCATATCACCCATCACCGGGG
Source organism: Lamellibrachia satsuma (assembly GCA_033239005.1). Taxonomy (NCBI): domain Eukaryota; kingdom Metazoa; phylum Annelida; class Polychaeta; order Sabellida; family Siboglinidae; genus Lamellibrachia; species Lamellibrachia satsuma. The sequence goes on along the minus strand of BSQZ01000116.1, from coordinate 845,745 downwards.
ATGGCGATCACAACCCGCTGCACCGAGATTGCAAGAACGCCGTCGAAGACATGATGTGCTGGCAGCAGTTTATAAAAAAGTTATCAAATGAGTGGACTAGCATCGATGTATATTATGTTTAAATGTAACATACTGTTGTATGTTGAACTGAATAAAATACATGTATACATGTACAGTTATGGAATAGTTAAGGGATCAACAATATTAAATTCACACGTCTTTTTTAATTTCTTCTTTGCATGCCTCTCTCTACCTGCCTACATTTAATTTGATTATGCATAATTGCGACCGCGGTAACCATGGCAACAGTTTGGCACATGCAGCAAAGCACATCACCAGTAGTGAACGATCTCGGCGGGAGAAAAATTAAAGCTATTACTGAACAAAGCCGTTAGACAACATTAGACATGCGACGACGTAACATAGCAAAACCTTGAGCCAGGCTACGGCTGTATAAAAACTGCGTAAAAATCGATGTACAGATTCAACCGTCGAGTGTGCAGGCTGGCAGCTCAACGAAACGTCCCAGACAGAGGTGACTGCTATTATTGATCACACGATACCCATCTGTCTCCCTCCCCGTCCAGGACAAAGGAAGAGATCATAGCATTACAAAGTCCCACAGAGAGTAATCGCTGTTTAATGGAGTATATCCATTAATAGTCAGCAGGGATTTTTCTGATGGAACCCTCCCTAAAGTAACCGCAGTCCCCATGATGGCATCCCTTAAATATGGGTGGCCTTCCCCCAAGATTCACATTTTTGTTATCCTGCAATTTTAAACAATTGGAACCCTGGCTTGTATCCAATGTATGTGTCTCTACTAAATGTCTGTCTTCTTCATTGAAGCAAAACACCTGGTTTGGTTTACAAGACATTTCAAGTCAGCCAAAAGGCAGCCAAATCTACTGTCAAAAATCAAGCAGTGACAGTAATAAAGAGCCAACAAATCCCAATAAACAGGCATCGTAAAGTTCATTAATTTTGAAATGCCGTTTGATGGCATCTGTTGCAAGAACCAATGGATAATTTTCAGAAGTTATGTCGCTCATGAGTGATTTGTGATATCTGACCTTGGAAAATGATTGCCAAGGCAAGTAACTAGGCCATTTTTTTATGTAGACAGGTCTGTATCAATGTAGGCTGGTTACAAGATGTGTGCCAAATACAACCACCTTAAATTAAAAGGGTTTAGGACATGTTCTAAGGGACGAAATACAGATAATGCAGGGAATGAAAGGAAGATAAACCAAAATAGTCCAGTGGAAAGTTATGTAGAGGAGAGGGGAAGAAAATGTAAAGAGAGGAAGAAAAGGAAGAGGGAAATGGAAGAGGAATGCAGGAAAAGATGGAAGAACGGAAAAGGCGAAAGATGGAAGATAGTGGAAAATGTATTTATTCAGAATTACCTAAATTTATTTCACCCAAATCAAGGGTGGGAAATTAGGGTAAATAAGTGTGTCAACAATGTTTCGGGACCCCCGTAAAGTATGGGAAACCCAACAGGCAATGAAGTTAAAACAACTTGACAATATGACAGTATCATTGCCTTTCTCTGCTTGCTTAGGTGTAGGCAAAGCGTAACAAATTAAAGTGGTAACAAGGGTTCTGCCTGATCCCATGTAACAACCTGCCAGGAGTGATTACAGGTTCAAAAGGGAACTGACATGTTTCCCTGCAAAAAACCAGGGATCCCAGGGATGTTAATTGGGCCTCCCCAGAACCTGGGTTGTGAGCTGCAGTGGGAGAGGGAAATTGCATTATATGTTTGGGTAATGATGCCTGTAATTGGTTGTGGCCTGGCTGGTCTGGGCACCAGACTGGGGCAGTGTTACAGGGAAGAATGTTGGGAGCAGAGGAGGGGAAGAAGGGGAAGTGGCAAGGGTAGAGGGAGGGAAGGAGGGAAAGTAACAGTGAAGTAGAAGCCAGATGAAAAAATGGAAGAGGGTGCAAGGAAACACAGAGGAGGGAAGAACATAAGGGAATTTGGAAAATTTTACATCAAGGGAAAGACAAGTTGAACAAACAGTGGGGGGGGGTAGTTTGTTACCTGTAGGAACTGTCTCTATGACACATGCTGCTGCCACCTCCCAACTCAGTGACAGTGGCATATTAGGGGGACATGTTAGGGGGTGTGGGCCCCAAGCTTAATTTTTTTCTAGTATTTATCCATGGCCACTGCTGCTTGACTAGACTATATCCACCACTGTTTATATACAGGTTCTCATTTATACAGCTGGCTGAACTAAGGCAATGTGGTGGGACAAAAATTGGCCAAGCTTCGAAATGGCAGCACGGATTTAAACCTGTTTCCCCTCGAACATTAGATGATAATTTGTCAGTTTAAACAAAACGTAAACAAATATATTCTACTTTGCAGTAACTATCAAAAATAGCTTACCAATAAATAAAATGGTTCAAGATGTATTTGAGAAAAGCAATATTTTTCATATGGGCAAAAATAGGTTGAATAGTTTGACAGGAAGTCAGAAACAAACCAAACGTTATGGGGAATGTGCCTATAACTACAGAATGGGAAAAAAGCCAATTGTCAGTGATAAAAATGTAGACGGGACATCCGCGTGAACAAACGTACCCAATGCTCTCCGACAAGTCAACCGAGATAAGCCGGATGTAAAATGATAAACTGGTGCTGGGTAATCGGCTACAAATGGTTGTGAAACAGTGAATACAAGTGTAGAACAATCAGACATGCATTACTAAGTGGAAGAGATGCTGTTCAATGCGCAGTACTTCAGTAGTCTTCCACAGGGATCACCTCAAAGGGTTACAAAAAATGCCAGTTGGTAACATTTGGAAGCTCTTAACTGTCGTCATAACTAAACATAAAAGGATTTTTTTTTCTGCATGGAATCATAAAATTTTTTAAAGGTTTGTCTGATGATATCATCAAAACAAAGAACACAAACAAGCTAGCATCTCATATTGGATACAAAATGGATTGATTTTTTGCAAAATTACTTTAAAATGAGACAAGGAAAAAAGTTACGAGGAGGCATCTTTAATCTTTCCAGTGAAGTAGACTATTACTAGTAGTGAACACTTAAAAAGTCCAATGAATCTTACAAATTGATGGGATTCAGCTTCAAAAACCAATCATGTTCAGGTGAGTCAGTGTAGAAGCCCGGTTGGCTGCTATCCAACTAATTTAGCTGGCACTGGCACTGGCACCAAGGCACTAGTCTAGTCCAGTATGTAGACTGGTATGTCTCCCTCGCCACAGTGCGCAGGGTTTGTACTCAACATCAGACATTATCAATCAATCACTCCGTCCACTCCAATTATGTGAGTTGTTAACTATGTATTTCAGGGCAAATACTTGGCCAATGTACTTGAATGTGGGTTTGAAGCACTTGACTACTTTGTCACCTTACTACCGGTACCTTGCATTCCAAGCACAATTTTGGGTAACTGAAAGCAGTTACTGATATTGTTTTTCTCAAAGTTATGCAATTTCCCAATGTGTACAAAGTCACAATTTGCTTTTCATAAAAACTGTACGTCTCCAACCTTCCGTGGCATTTTTATGAAATCCTACAATTTTGTTTTCGAGAATTCCATGTGGATGACTGGGTTACCTCATTTATTATATTCCATAAACATGCCCTGTTCATGTCTCAAAATCACTTTATTCCTTTGACATGAACCTGCAACTAAAATAATATGTTACACAAACATACAAACCCCTTCTTGGAATTTTATCAAACTTGGAGTTAGGATGCAATAAGATATGCTAATGATTCTAGCAAGTATTTCAGTATTTAACCTTAACATCTGAGTGTTTGTGGTTTGTAACTGTACCAAAGTATAAACATGAAGGACACTTAACCTTATTTCTCCAACTCATACGAGTAGCACAAATTGACACCATTTAACTATTTTCAGTAATGACCGTTGCAAAGGATTACCAATACAAATGTATTTTGTTCAGACACAGTCAAACCAGGTCAAGTGACCACCTGCATTAACAGACCACCTGTCATTACCGACCACAGTTAACTCCTCCTGAAGAACCAGTGTTCAGATACAAAGTGCATTGAGACCATCTGTAATAAAAAAACACTTTTCCGCCATGCATTGCAACATTTAAGACAGGTTTGACTGTATTAATCTTACAAGTTACAGACAACAGACTTTGGTTTGTGTTTCATAAAAACACCGAAAGCCAGACAGACAAAAACACTCCACTCATATGACAGTAATATTTGAAGAAGTAGCTCGACTTACAACAGTATTATTAATAGATGTCTACTTCAACCGGACCAGACACCAAGAGTAGATCGGTTTCCCTCTCTTCAACGGTCAATATAATAAGTGTTCCGAAAACAACTCATAAAAATGTAATAATTAGCCTGCCTAATACATTTAGTTTCTCTCCTCTTCACCCCTGAAGTCTGGGGTGGGGCTGGCATTGATGTTGGTCCTCAATTTGTCAGTCTCCCTCCATGTTATTGGTCCATAACAAACCTTTTTATTAATTATTTGCACAACAGTTCAGTTAATTATTTCCTTGGGTCACAAACTATCATGCAAAATGATTCAAGAAAAAACTTATATGTACAGGAAAAATTTAGTAGTTAGTTACAAAGTAATTAACCAAACTTTAGGTTCAACTTTTGTAAACATTTTTCAAACATCCACAGTGGTCAGACCACAATAAAAAATTTTTTTTTACAAATTTTAGGCACTACATTTCTGTGAAACACTTCCTGAAACCTAACAGTGGTCTGACCTCAATGATCTTACAGGACACCTTTCCACATCCAGCTGGAGAGAACTTGGCTTCCTCCAGCCACTGACCAGAGCACCTGCTCCTGACCAGATGATGGATGAGCCTTCAGTCACTGACCAGTCTGCTTAAGCCAACCACTGACCAGGGCTAACTGGAAGGCCAGCATAAAGACAGCCATCAATCAACACTGGTCTTCATTGGTCCAGCAAGTGGTGGACATGTGGCTGACATGCTGCACCCATCAGGGCATTCCCCCCACCAACTAGGGACCATCACAAAAGAAAGAAAATATGTTATGGGGAGTTGTCAAAACTAATACATATAAATGTGTATTGAAAATCTAATGTAACCAAAAATCATATGAAGGGGAGTTGTCAAAACCAGTACCCATCAATGTGTATTGAAAATACAATATCAGATCTGACATGGGTCAAGAAGATTGTTGATTTACATAAAGGAAAATGATGGAGTGAACATGACTTTCACTGCAAAAGTGATATGTTTATGCCACCTGGGGTTATAATGACAGGCTAATTACTGGTGTCTGTACTGGGCATATAATCCTGCTTGTTGATCAGTCTTACCATATTAATCTGAAACATCCTAATCAGGAGCATAAACCAAAGAGATTTCTAACAAAATGTTCCAGCCCCACAGGACTTCCACATTCATTGTTGTGGTCCAATGGGCAGTCAGGTGTAAAGGGTTAACAGGGAGACATTACCCTTCTTTCCAAACAAATTTTCAAAAGTACAGTATTGTAGCACAGTAGAACACTGATGCTAGAAATAAATAATTCATTAGCAAAATAGATGAGATGTTAATTACGCAGCTTATGAAATTGTGTATTAAAAGTTTGGGAGCATTCAACATTTATGCAATTCATTTATTAATTAAGTCCCCCCATAAAATTCCTAATCATCTTAACAATGTCTGCAATAGCATGAATCAAGATAATAAAATTATATCAGTTTAAATTTTTCCTATTTATCACAATAATTATATACAAAATGGTGGGTATAAATAGGTCAACAAGTATTGAATATACAAGTCTGGTAACCATGTATTTCATGGAAGTGTTGAAGGTAAAACGTTTTATGCAAACACCAGGACGAACAATTATCATAATCTTGTACGGAATCTAATCTGATATACATCATGTATATAATCTTGTCACTTTCCTGACACTTGACCCCCATTTGTGAATTCCCATCAGATACAATAGTTATTCTGCCCTCTAACCAAGGGGCTAGGCACCCATTCACCACAATGTTATCTATGTAGTATCTTGTTATTATATTAGTGTGGCAAATTCTGTTCACAATCGATGTGTGTATCATTGAGTTCATGTACATTAGCCCAGGTTATTGTGTCTGCAAATAAATCTTAGGATGAATATACAGGAATGTGAAACATTTATGAATGAAAACAATTAGCCAGATAAATTCAGTACACGTGAAAATTGGCTCTTAACAAGTATTAAGTCTACAAAACAGTATGTCTGTGAACTACAAACTTTATGCATTAGATGATCATGTAATCTGATTTATCAATAGGAAATGACAAAATACAGCTGTCCGTGTATGATCAACTTAAACTGATAATTAAATTAGCTTTTACTTTCAGTATGAAAGACTTGCAGAATTACCCTTCATGTTACTGACTTAATAATACATATTTGTAAAAAAAAAATTATGTATTAGGTGTGCTGAATGTTTTTGTATTTAGGGAGATGGCTGTTTCGCAAACCACTCATCAACCCGAGTAAGTGTTCTCACAAATAGAATGCACTTTTATCCAGAACGAGCAAAGCAAATTTATTCAAATACCATTTTGTAAAAATTTTTTTCACAAATGCCTGCTGAAGGACTGTAATGATCTTTCTCAGCAAATCACCATACTATCCGTACAAAGCTGTTCTTGCAGACCAAGAAATCGTAAATGTATCTAAATACAAATTACACCACTCACATGCCACTATAAACTGTCCAGCTTGTCTGCATCAATAATGAGCCCACATGATACAGGCTGTGCAAACAAACGCTATCAACTTTTCCTCTCCTCAAATTGCAGTCATACACGCACGCTATCATCTTTTCTCTTTCTTCCAAATATTTTATTACTTTCTCTTACAGCTCTTTAGCACGTGTGCACACACACTGAGTGAAGAGAGGGTTAACTCATACCCGGAAGAAGAAGAAGAAGGCTAAAGGCTGTAAAATTCAAGAAGCCAGAGTCCCAGCTTATTCCACCCAGAACATCCAAAGAAAACATGTATCTTCGAAAACATCTCAACAAGTGTAAACCATCTACGTTACAGAATGGCAACCTCATAGAATCACTGATGCCGAATTACCACCATCTTATTCCGAAACTTTCTTCAAGAAAAATATTCAAATAAATGTCCACCCATTGAAGAGAAACAACACGCAACAGGCTGAAATATAAAACTCCACTCAGTGAAAAATACCTTTTTTCTTTGCGATTCCTCCGAGTGCTTTAAAGCGATGTGCTTGATTTTTGGCTGCAAATTGCAAACTTTCCCAGCACAAGCTATCAATGAACCCCTTCCTTTGTCCTGTGGCAGAGATGTCCAGTAGTGGCCAGATTGGAGTGGTCCAGTGCACAGTGGACAATAGCAGAGCAGCCAGGCGGAGCAGAGATAGAACTGGGACTGAATCACACTGGCCCATTACATGACTGGCTGATCAAACTCCCACAATGCACCAGCATCTAGGCCTGCAGCTGCTGAGGCTGATGACATCATCTAGAGTCCTTTGTGGAAATGTCTGTTCTGTGGTCTATATTTCACTACTGGGTCTGAATCATAGAATGAATCATGTAGCAGCACATAACGGAATGCATCATTTAGGAGACTTCAAGGGCAGTTTATTATGTAGGTAGAGAATAGTAATTAGTCTCTGGTAAATGTGACAATTGAGTTACACCACATATCAAAATAATACTAAAATGCATAATTTGGCAAAAATAGATTTAACAAGATTGCCATCCCAAACAACAAGTTCCAGATGGCAAGTGGACAAGGAAGCCATTGGCTTATCGAGAGTCCAAAACAAAAAGCATACAAAAAATAAAACAGATCCAAATAAATAAAATACTACCACAACATAATAATTCGCCACCAGGCAGCGAGACGTGAAAGCCGAACTGAAGTCGATGGGTTACACTTGGAATGAAATAACAACAATGACACAGAACAGGACACAGTGGAAAGTTTGCGTCGATGGCCCAGTGAGTAAACAGTTTGCGTTGATGGCCCGTGGTCCCAGTGAGTAAACAGTTTGCATCAATGGCCCGTGGTCCCAGTGAGCAAACAGTTTGCGTCGATGGCCCGTGGTCCCAGTGAGTAAACAGTTTGCATTGATGGCCCGTGGTCCGAGTGAGTAAACAGTTTGCATCGATGGCCCGTGGTCCCAGTGAGTAAACAGTTTGCATCAATGGCCCGTGGTCCCAGTGAGCAAACAGTTTGCGTCGATGGCCCGTGGTCCCAGTGAGTAAACAGTTTGCATTGATGGCCCGTGGTCCCAGTGAGTAAACAGTTTGCGTCGATGGCCCTGTGGTCCCAGTGAGTAAACAGTTTGCATCGATGGCCCGTGGTCCCAGTGAGTAAACAGTTTGCATCGATGGCCGTGGTCCCAGTGAGCAAACAGTTTGCTTCGATGGCCCGTGGTCCCAGTGAGCAAACAGTTTGCGTTGATGGCCCGTGGTCCCAGTGAGCAAACAGTTTGTGTCGATGGCCCTGTGGTCCCAGTGAGCAAACAGTTTGCGTCGATAGCCCATGGTCCCAGTGAGCAAACAGTTTGCGTCGATGGCCCGTGGTCCCAGTGATCAAACAGTTTGCGTCGATGGCCCGTGGTAAATGAGTAACACAATCATTATTATTATTAGCTATGTCAAGACATAACAGAAATATTGTGAATAACAAATTTTGTAAAAAAAATGCAGTATTTAAAAATTATTATAAAATTTTCAACAAACCAACATTATTTTGCTAAAGCAAGTTTAGATTTGCAAACCCACTGTGTTTAGAATATTATAATATTCTTCCAGACAATATGCAAGAATGTTGCACAAATATCCAAGAGCCTGGTTGCTGATAATTGGAGTGCTAATTGCTGAAATGGATGCCATTGTCAAGTACAAGAGCTACGCGCACTTCACAATGAAGGTCGTTACAAGACACTAGAGACAGGCATGACATGCCAGAGATCCTATTAATGTGAACTACAAACTAATAATAAATGTATTACAGTGGTTCTTTGACAGATATACATAGCTGCTAGACAAAGCCAGGCAATTAAGTATATATTAGTTAATCAGGGCACAAAGCTCAGGGGACAGAACATCACTCTTCATCAAGGACCCAGGTTTCAAAACTTGCTGCTATATCAATGCAGGGGTAATTTCGTTCATTCCACATTGCCACAGTTCACTCAACTGTATAAATGAGTACCTGGCTGTAGACAGAAGTGGACATATGTGAACAAGTAATCTTTGTGCAGTAATTGCAGAGTGGCTGAATGCTTCCCAGAGAAGTCGAGATGGCGTTGGAGTGAACAGTCCTGCCAGGGGTGGAGTTTATAGTGTCTTGAGCAGTCCCAAGGACTGGATACAGTGCTATCAGAAATTACCTTTAATTCACACAAAAACCATGAAACTACGAGAAATTCACTAGTAAAATTGTACAACTAAAAACTTACAAAAAGGGCACACAAAAAACTAAACATACATTATTTTTACAAATAAGGAATATATTTTGTAACTGAAACATATAACCTATTCCATAAAATATTATAATATTAATAATATCATAACACTAACACAAATTTTATTAATATGTACACTGTTCCTGACAACTCAAATATAAAAAGTGTATAACCAAGAAAACATGCATAAATGCATTTTACAATATACCAGTATTAAATTAAGCAAGAATAGTTAAAAAATATGAACTATTCAGTCTGGGTAAGAAATAAAACTATAGGTTATTATAAAAACATGGCCCCCAAAGTGTCATTTTTGCAAGGGGTGCATCCCAGTGGTGAATAGAGATTACAGGTAGGAAGCCAGGCTGCACCACTGCCTTTGTGTGTAGGCTGCAACACCTGGATGCTCAGCTAATTAGCCTACCTGTAGCTGGAATGTCAGGTATGTCACACATCTGGTCAAGGGACAATGGTCAGTGTCACACCCTGTAACCCCAGTAAGGTGGACAGTGTTTGTCAACATATGGGAATGATTAAATAAACCACTGGCTTGGTCGATAAAGGCCAATTAAGATGTATGGAAGCCATGGTTTATTAGCATTGATCTCCTGCTAAAGTAGACAGGTAAAAGTTCATGATGTCAGCAACACAGGAACCAGTTGTTTATGATGAAATCTAATACCCTCTAGTGAAAATATGTTAACATATTACTATTGCTGGTTCTGAAATATCAGAACTATAATGAACATGTATTTAAGTTATTTATTTAACATAATTATTTTTTATTCAACATAATTATTTTTTATTTAACATACTTATTGTTTATTTAATATACTTATTTTTTATTTAACATACTTATTTTTTATTTAACATACTTATTTTTTATATTAATTTGAACTGAATACTTTATTTTTAAATTTATATATTTTATGATTGCAAGAATGTCTTGTACGTGCCTATAAACAAACTGGTCCCAGATATATGGCAATGTGTACATTTTAGAAATAAATAAAAAACAAGATTTGCATTTATTATGCACATTTGGTTATGCCAACTATAAAATGTTATTCTTTATAGGAGTAGGCATATGCATACACAGACTAGGTTGTAACTAACTGATCCTTGTGGGAAGATGCGATGTGAAACAAGGTCACGGACCGACCCCATTCTAGGACACTCCAGGAAACTGGGGATTGGCGATTCCTGCAGATTACAGAACCAAAAGGAATAAGGTGTCCATATCCTAAGTCTTGGCCTGTATTGCGGATACATCAAATGCCTTGCCAGTGAAATCAACCAAGAATTTCTGCACAGGAAGATTGTTTCTTTTTTCTCACAGTTGCCAGTGATGTGTTTCACTGCGACCATCTTGGGCTTTGCCTGGAATTGTTAAATCACAGAAAGGGGGTTTATTTCCACCATCCAGGGAGCGTTTCATAAAGTCAAAATTTACATTTCTCTGGTTTGCATTTTCTCGTGTTTTACATCTTTATAAAACATCATACAAATATGAATAATTTTATTTCAGGTAAAAACCCATATGCAATGTTATACATACAAATATGCATTCAAAATATAATGAAATTAAAATTATAAATAAGCTAAGTATGTAAATAAGTAAAAAAATAACTAAAACCATCTTGCACTGGCTCAGTGGGGTACGGACATTCCCCCCTGGATATTTCCTCATCCCAGATGTTTCCCCCCACTGAAATGAAAAGTCGGATGTTCTCTCCCCACTTTAGGAGAGATATATAGAATAATTGTTTTCCTCCCCTTTTTATATTAGTAGATATATATTATCATCTTTATTCGTATAAGAATATATTTCTTAACTAATTAATAAATATTAGTAAATATATACGGAGTGAAAAAAAATTATTCACTTATTTTCTATTATTACACAACACATTCAGATGGATTCTTGAGTTAACCAGTAACAATCACAATCATCCCATTTAAATAATTACAAGAGATTACATAACAAGTGGATACAGACATACCTTAGCCTTCCTAATGATCTGTTGTAGATCTTAAGTATCACCAATCAGTCAAAGCAGTCCTGAAGTCAGTGAACCAGACCCTCACTTGAGAAGGACGACAGAGCAACACCAAACAGCGCAGACTACTAAATAGCCTGGCCAGCAAACAAGACACTAATCCTGTGGACAGTCAATTTTCTTTTATTGTCATGTAAATAGCCCGGCCAACAAACAAGACACTAATCCTGTGGACAGTCAATTTTCTTTTATTGTCATGTAAATAGCCCGGCCAACAAACAAGACAATAATCCTGCAGACAGTTAAATTCTCCTTTATTGTCATCTAGTTGTGTCTGGAATTTGTTAAAGAGAAACATCTTTATTGATTTACTTCATCTGTGCTGCTGTCTAATGTTGGTTTAAGTGACATAATAAAACACATTCCTTAGAAGCTTCTATTAATAAAACACATTCACTAAAGTCTCTTTTAGTAAAACACATGCCTTTTATGTCATTGCCAGGGAAGTTTTTTTTTTAAAAAAGCTAGTCACAGTTGAAATAATGCACACAACCTCTCCATACCAGTGATAAAATATGGGATGACAAATTCTGAATCCCTCATAGGAACATGACTAAAAGGCCCACATGAGATAACAAATAATAAATCATCCCAGTGAGATAAGTGTAGCAAATAGATAATAAGTTGAAACATTGAGGTTTGAGATAACAAGTTGCCCCAATAACAGTGTGGGGACAAGACCTACCCCCTCACCGGGATTTCCCCCACCATAGCACAATTATAATAAGTTATGGTTATAACATAACAATAAATTAGCACTGCAGTAACAGTTCTTATCATATGACCATGACATGCACAAGATAAGTGTAGGGAGAGATAATAAGTTATAGCCTTGAATACAAAATACATGACAAATGTGACATAAACAAAGATGTCTTCACAATTAGTACTCAAAGCACACGCAGCCACGCGAAGTTATACAAGACAGCTGGCTTGGCATAAAAAGTACTCTTTCTCACAGTGAGCCTTCCAGTACTGGAAAGACCTAGCACAGTCAGCAGTGGAAGCACCAAACATCCTTGCCTTCAAAAATGACTTGATGAGCTCTGGAAGTGGGACAGGTTAAAATTTTAAAGAACTCAATTTTTTTTGTATGCACAAACCAAGCCATGTTTTCACATCTATTAATTCGGAAGAATAAATGAGGGGGGTCTATAAGGCAAAAAAAACCTTGTTGCAGTTTTTACTGCATTAGAACCTGAAGATCCAGGCAAGTTTTTACAACGAGGCAACCAGCCATGGCAGTAGGACTAGATACTGTGCTATTTACATGAACGTATCTTTACTTTTTACAAATGAACGCACACGCACGCATGCAAGAAAATCATTATTGCTACAGCCATGCCACAATTTTTATTATGATTACAGGTTAGTGTAATCGATTGTATTCAAATATAATCACAATCAAACGAAGCTGTGCTCAGATTTAATATAAAGGAAATCATCCACCGAATCTTCTGGAACTTGGAAGAAAGATCTCTTTGTGCATTATAAGTACTGTGTTATAAGTACTGCCTTCTGAAGTGGATCTGTCCTGCCTGACTGATACAAACAAAGGGTGACACAGCTGTTGTGACACTTGTCAAGTCACTCACAAGTGGGTTGCTTTGACAAGTGACAAGCTTCCATATTATTGATCTTCCTATGTGTAATGTGAAGCCAAGTCCAGCATGACACTATTTCTGCAAGTGATCACAATGATGTGACATGATCTATGAATGATACTTTAAATATTACAACTGGGTTTCTTGTAATTTTGCGTTTGAATAGACATTTGTTATTGCACTGGGTTTGGCAAAGAAAGGGTTTTACCTAGAGGGATTTTGATACGTAGCATTTTGACATCGAGGGTTTTGACTTTGAGGGTTTTGACACAGGGTGTTTTGAAGTAGAGGAATTTGATGTATAGGGTTTTGGCGGGTGTAGGACAAAAACCACCCCGGACAAAAACCATCTGGACAAAAACCACCCGGACTAAAACCCCCCCAGACATAATCCCCCCCGGACTAAAACTACCCTGGACAAAAACCCCCTTTTTTATCTTTGAAATATTCTTTGAAAATTGTAACTATATTTTCTTATAATTTATGTATAGAAGTATAGAAAACAAGTGAAATATTAAATAATGAATGATGAGCCTTAACAATGAAAGTTCCTTTGTCAACAATGAAAACATTGCAATTACATGAAACTGACATACATGTATAATTATAATCCTTTGCATGACAAAAGAATTTTATCCTTTGTCAGGGAAAAGCCAACCTTTAATTGTAATCCAGGCAATCAGGCAATCAATGATAGAAGCCACTCTCTATTGATGAATGTAATCATGTACATGAATAAAGAAAATTTTTCCTTCGTCAGGGGGAAGCCAACCTTTAATTGTAATCCCAGCCAATCAGGCAATCAATGATAGAAGCCACTCTCTATTGATGAATGTAATCATGTACGTGAATAAAGAAATTTTTTCATTTGTCAGGGTGAAGCCATCTCAAAATTATTGCATTTATATGAAAGAAAGGTCTTAATTGTAATCAGGATAATCCTTTAATCAGTCCTGAGTTCCTATAAATATGGAAGTCATATCAGTCACATTATCACTTCTCAAAAGATATTATAAGCTACACAACTTTATTACTGAGATACTAAATATTGAATACTATGGAGATCATCAAGAGCCACAAGGGTGGTTCAAAACTTCTATGTGGTGGTTATATGTATACCAAGAAAAAAGATAGCAAGACAACAATCCGCTGGGAATGCTCCCAAAGAGTTTCAAAAAACTGCAAGGGATCTCTCACTAGTGACTTACAGATCCAGACAACAATCTGAACTACTCCGCACAGCCATGACCCCAACCCATACACTACAGCTGCTACAAAGATCCGCTCAGTAATTAAAGAAGCAGTTGGCACTTCCAGGGGCACTCCTGCACAACTACTCGTTGACAACACAGCCGCCGAAACCCTAGAAGTCCCGTTGTCCATGGGTGCTCGCGAGTCCATCAAACGCTGTATACGCCGTGAAAAGGCCAAAGCTTTTCCAAAAAGCCCAGCTGGCCTGCCTGACCTCGTTATGCCCGACGAATGGTGCACCACTGGTACTGACAATGAACAATTTCTGATCCATGACAGCGGTCCAGATGCAGCTGATCGGATGCTGGTTTTCGCCTCTGATGCTGCATTGACACAGCTTGCGCGATCTGACACCTGGCATATGGATGGCACTTTTGATTCAGCACCTTCCATCTTTCAACAACTCTACGTGATTCGCGCCCCTCTCGGGGAAAGTGCTATCAGCTGTGTTTACGCATTCCTATCCAGCAAGACTCAAGCCACATACGAAGAGCTCATCACAGCTGTACTGGAAAGGTGTAGTGATCTGGGTTTTCAGCCTGATCCAACAACGATCATCACTGACTTTGAACAGGCTACTATCAACGCAGTCAGCAGTACCCTTGGATCCGATGTTCAGAACAGAGGTTGCTTTTATCATCTCACCCAGAGTACGTGACGCAAGGTGCAGCAGCTTGGACTTGTGACACTGTATCGCTCAGATGATGACGTGAAGCTGTTCTGCGGGATGCTCGACAGATTGGCATTCTTGCCTGTAGCTGATGTTCCAGAAGGACTGAAGTATCTCAAGGAACACACACCTGAAGGTCTAGAACCTCTCATCGATTACTTTGATGCCACCTACATCTCGGGATCGTATCGCCGAATCCAGCGCCCAACTGGTCCAGATGGTAGCATTCCTCCAATGAAGATGCGCAGGATCGCACCAATGTTCCCACCTGAACTGTGGAACGTTCATGAGGTCACAATCAGCGGTGAATCTCGAACCAACAACATGTGTGAGGTATGGAACAACTCCTTCCGATCACTTGTTGGGTGTTCACATCCCAGCATATGGCGTACCATTGACAATCTTCGTAAGGATCAGAATGATGCTCGCGCCGCCATTCTTCTGGATTCCCGTGGACAGCCTCTCAAGAAGCGGGTACATCGATCCACAGTACAGCTCCAGCAGAGGCTTCACAACCTCTGTACAGATATTCGCGATGGCCGCAAATCTGTTGAGGTTACCCTGAGGGGAATAGGACACTGTATCCGCTGGAAGTAATTTTCATAGACACTGTATCCGTTGGAAGTAATTTTCATAATATATGTTGACTTTTGATATGTGTACATGTATGAATGTGTATAATTGGTTGTAAAATTATGCTATATAAAATCACCCTCACTGTATGAATGTGTATACTCATGATAATTGGTCGTATGATTCTAAATAAATACTCGCAAAAAACGTGGGTGGTTTTTGTCCAGGGTAGTTTTAGTCAGGGGGGATTATGTCTGGGGGGGTTTTAGTCCGGATGGTTTTTGTCCAGGTGGTTTTCGTCCGGGGTGGTTTTTGTCCGTATACCGGTTTTGGCATAGAGGGTTTGATCAAGGGGTTTTTGAAGTAGAGGGTTTTTATCGAATGTAGGAAACAATGTCACAGAAAAAATTCATGGATAAAAAATCACAGGAAATAGTCACAGGAAAAAAGTCACAACTCTAAATAAATATTTTTTCTTTGTATTTATTTTATTTAGGTGATTTTGACCTAGTGGGTTTTGACCAACATATTGCCCTGAGCCCTATCAAGGATCCAGGTCAAAAACCCTTGTATGACTTCAGGTGACGGCCATGATGATGTGTCTCTAACCAACCTTGTCTTCACTCAAATCGTCCATGTCAACTTTGTTGTATCCCTGATCTCCGATTTCCACCCATTGCCATTGGCATTGTCAGCAATGGCCTTACTGGCTTATGTCACCATTAAACAGCATTTTACTTTCACGAATAAAATTCATATTGTGATGTTTAATGAATTCCTAATAATGATTACTCTACAGAACTAAACAGTAAAGAATTTATACTCTGCCATTTGGCAGCATCTTTTTGTAGCAGTGGCTTATTCAAGCTGACCCATAAATAATATCAAGGACAGGGACAGGGCCAGGGGCTCTGACAGGTCACTTTTAATTGCAATTAGCAACATAATTCCTCTGTTGCACTGGTCTGTCTTCTGATCAATTCTAGCCCCAGCTGTTACCAGGTTACCAATACAGCTAGCTGCTAAAGCAATTCGGTCAACCCTGCATGTGGGAAGTATGACAGCTTCTGTATCACAATCAGTGCTCGAGGACCTGATTGATTTCTTCATGGACAGACTTGTTTGTTCTCTCGGTGGATTCACAGATTCCTACTCCTCTATTCAAAGCTTTTCCTTTGTTTCCTTTCCCTTATTTTTCCCTACAAAGTGTCATCATCATCTTCTCATCCATAGCCCATGGGGGACATTCATATCTTCTCATCCATAGCCCCTGGGGGCCATTCATATCTTCTCAGCCATAGCTCACGGGGCCATTCATATCTTCTCATCCATAGCCCCTGGGGGCCATTCATATCTTCTCATCCATAGCCCCTGGGGGCCATTCATATCTTCTCATCCATAGCCCCTGGGGGCCATTCATATCTTCACATCCATAGCCCCTGGGGGCCATTCATATCTTCTCATCCATAGCCCCTGGGGGCCATTCATATCTTCTCATCCATAGCCCGTGGGGGCCATTCATATCTTCTCATCCATAGCCCGTGTGGGCCATTCATATCTTCTCATCCATAGCCCTGGGGGCCATTCATATCTTCTCATCCATAGCCCCTGGGGGCCATTCATATCTTCTCATCCATAGCCCCTGGGGGCCATTCATATCTTCTCATCCATAGCCCGTGGGGCCATTCATATCTTCTCATCCATAGCCCTGGGGCCATTCATATCTTCTCATCCATAGCTCCTGGGGGCCATTCATATCTTCTCATCCATAGCCCCTGGGGGCCATTCATATCTTCACATCCATAGCCCCTGGGGGCCATTCATATCTTCTCATCCATAGCCCCTGGGGGCCATTCATATCTTCTCATCCATAGCCCCTGGGGGCCATTCATATCTTCACATCCATAGCCCCTGGGGGCCATTCATATCTTCTCATCCATAGCCCCTGGGGGACATTCATATCTTCTCATCCATAGCCCCTGGGGGCCATTCATATCTTCTCATCCATGGCCCGTGGGAGCCATTCACATCTTCTCATCCATAGCCAGTGGGGGCCATTCACATCTTCTCAAGCCATAGTCCATGGGGGTCCATTCACATCTTATCAGCCATAGCTCACAGGGGCCATTCATATCTTCTGAAGCTATAGCCCGTGGGGGCCATTCATATCTTCTGAAGCTATAGCCCGTGGGGTCCATTCACATCTTCTCAGCCATAGCTCACGGGGGCCATTCATATCTTCTCAAGCCATAGCCCGTGGGGGCCATTCACATCTTCTCATCCATAGCCCGTGGGGGCCATTCACATCTTCTCAAGCCATAGCCCGTGGGGGCCATTCACATCTTCTCAAGCCATAGCCCGTGGGGGCCATTCACATCTTCTCAAGCCATAGCCCGTGGGGGCCGTTGACATCTTCCTGACATTTCTCACCATCCCCGTTGCCCATGTGGTATACAGGCCTCCAGTTGTGCATTGCCTCACATTGTTGATTTATATAAAGTATACTAATTGCTTACTATAAGTTAACTGTGTAGCTAGATTGTCTACTGGATTGTAGAGAGAGAGAACGTTTTCTCATGCTTTGCAAAGATTCATTTGGAAAAATGTAATCAGTCATTGCAATAATTATGATCAATTCAGGGTCAACTGGGGGGCCTATGCTTTACAGTAACACAACTTCCAATAGACAATGTACAAAATAGTATTTGGAAAGAAAGCAACAGAAAAAAGTAATGGAAAGAAAAACGTTTTACAAGGAAAACAGTAACAGAAAAAAGCAACAGAAAGAGAATGTTTTGCAAGGAAAACAGTAACAGAAAAAAGTAAAAGAAAGAGAACGTTTTACAAGGAAAACAGTAACAGAAAAAAGTAACAGAAAGAGAACGTTTTACAAGGAAAACAGTAACAGAAAAAAGTAACAGAAAGAGAACGTTTTGCAAGGAAAACAGTAACAGAAAAAAGTAAAAGAAAGAGAACGTTTTACAAGGAAAACAGTAACAGAAAAAAGTAACAGAAAGAGAACATTTTGCAAGGAAAACAGTAACAGAAAAAAGTAAAAGAAAGAGAACGTTTTGCAATGAAAACAGTAACAGAAAAAAGTAACAGAAAGAGAACGTTTTGCAAGGAAAACAGTAACAGAAAGAGAACGTTTTGCAAGGAAAACAGTAACAGAAAAAAGTAACAGAAAGAGAACGTTTTGCAAGGAAAACAGTAACAGAAAAAAGTAAAACGGTTCAATAGGAAAAAGGTATCAGTATATAATTATATTTTGTCTTGCAGACTTGTACTGTTAATAAATGGTCACCAATAACTGAGAACTGAACTCTCTCACAGCATTCCAAGCTCCTAATGGGAAAGAAGGCTTCTAGTATTAATGACATGCAACATTTGAAGAGCTATTCAAAGGACACCCTTCAAACAGCTGTGGTTTCATACAGTCAACAGTTTTTTTTTACAATCAACAGAGTCTGTGAAGGTCTGAGTGGCTTCATTGGTGATGCTCTGCTGTAGAATGTCTACATAGATTCAGGAACAGTGGGTAAACATAACTGGGGTAAACATATGAACATAGGGTGGATTCAAACAAACAAAATAACCCCTTCAGCATGCAATATATCTGAAACTGCAATTTGACTTGAACCATTAAAAATTCGAGTAAACAAATGCAGTTCATTAAAAACATATTTGGGCGGCCAAGTTTATTGTTACATTGATCTATGAATTTTATTATAATAATTTATTTTATCAGTGTTGAACGCTTCTGTTCATTAGTTTTTTCTTAGTATATTTAGCTGCTAATTCATTTTAGATAAGTTTTTTGTTTTCTACATCGATATTTAAATTTGGTATTCTATAACTCTTACCTATGGGTGTAGGTCAAAAGCCCTCTACGTCAAAAGCTCCTCAGTCAAAAACCCTTACCCCTTACTTTGAAAAAGATCAAAAGCCCTCACATTGAGATTTTTTTTGGAACCAAGTGAAATGTACTAATTATGACAAATAATGTTAATTGGTGAATGATATCAAGCAAAATAATACATTGTAGTAATTAATTTGTACTTTATTAGACATTTATAAGATGTAAGTGAATCTCTATATATATCATTCGTAAGGCTAGCTACAAGAGAAGCTTGTCAACCTATGTACCACTTACCAAAACAAGGAGACCTTGAAGCAAGCCCTGACTGGCGTTGGACATTGTATAAGATGGAAGTGAATCTCTACATGTTATATAGTGGTACTGAATGAATAGGAATGTGAATGACTATTATTTGAATCAACTCATGACTATGAATGTGAATGACTATTATTTGAATCAACTCATGACTATGAATGTGAATGACTATTATTTGAATCAACTCACGACTATGAATGTGAATGACTATTATTTGAATCAACTCATGACTATGAATGTGAATGACTATTATTTGAATCAACTCATGACTATGAATGTGAATGACTATTATTTGAATCAACTCATGACTATGAATGTGAATGACTATTATTTGAATCAACTCATGACTATGAATGTGAATGACTATTATTTGAATCAGCTCATGACTATGAATGTGAATGACTATTATTTGAATCAGCTCATGACTATGAATGTGAATGAATGTACTTATCGGGTTCAATATACTCCATGGAAATAAATGTTGGTAAATTAAAATGTTTCTGTTAATTACACTACAATGTTTCTGTTAATTACACTACAATGTTGCTACTCATTACACTACAATGTTGCTACTCATTACACTACAATGTTTCTGTTTATTACACTTCAATGTTGCTATTCAAATCAAGACATAACAAGAGGGCTTTTGACCCAAGGGTAAAATATCAGATAAATATATATAAAATGTGAGGGCTTTTGACATAGAGGGCTTTTGACCAAAGGGGCTTCTGACCTAGGGTCTTTTGACCTAGAGGGCTTTTGGTCGTATTCCGGGGTCCCCTTACCTATACGTACGCGTCATCATTATATTGATTAATGAATTTTATTATAATAATTTATTTTATCGATGTTGTGTTGCTCCTGTGAACAGATATTATATCTGGATATACAGCGCCATATAAATAATGGTTATTAATATTATTATTACAGAATAGAAAGTTTATGTGTATACTATATGAAATACCACACTTTTATGATTTTACTACAAAAACAATCAGCCTTGGTACCTAAGACTGTCTCCTGCAACCACGATATTTATCAGATTCCCATTCCTCCAAAAACAGCCGTGGGAAATGACACGTTCTCACACTATGTTTTCTGACAGAATGCAAGTTCAAAGAGTTCCTTAGGAGTCCCTCCTCGATTCATTTAGCCGTCAAGAATCAGGTTTGTTGATGTTCAAATCTGGAGCATGTGAATAGTTTAAGTAATGTGCACATTCAGTTTAATAACAGTGTGACTAGTTTAGGTAATACGTACATTCAGTTTAATAACAGTGTGACTAGTTTAGGTAATACGTACATTCAGTTTAATAAAAGAGTATACTTCTGTTAAAATCATCAAAAGAATTTGAATCAGGTAATTTAACCATTTACAGCGGGTGACTTGCAAAAGTGTGAATAGCCCTATCCTATAGTGCAAATAGCCCTATCTTACAGTATGAATAGCCCTATCTTACAGTATGAGTAGCCCTATCTTACAATATGAATAGCCCTATCTTATAGTGCTGAACTACCTTTGCCTTGTTTTGCCAAATTTTGGCTGGATCCAGTTAACAATAATTTAATGGTTCATCCAGTGATTTCATCAAAATTAAATAACACATTTACATAAACATTTACATAAACGAGCCAGAATGTCACATAGGTTTATTTGTTTGTGAAATGACTCTAAAATTATTGATTGGTTAAAACTATGCCAATTCTTCGGAAGTTTAACTCTTCACATGAGAGGAAGAGATCAGGAGTGACTACATGTATACTTACACGGTTGTTGTTTGAATAGGTTTAATTCTGTCTAAGTTGCTATTTTAAATGTGCAAAGCCTGAATGTTTTGTATCATATAATCTTAAAACAGATATAGTTCATGCTATAGAGTATTATTTTATGACGAAACCATTCGATTTTGTACCTTCAAAAGTAAGAACAATCCCCAAGTTACGGAAACAGTCTGCGGAAACATGACTGGTCAAACGTAGGATGGTTTTTCACCAACAAAATTAAAAGGCAGACAATTATTCACCAGTTTGCCCCCCCCCACTTTTTTGTAAATTTGACTCAAGTGCACAAGTTTTATAAGTTGAGCAAGCAAGAAAACTCTCTTATCTACAGACATTGTATGTGAAAAAGTTGACAAGTTTTCCGTGTGAAATCATGTTTTATTTGTTATTGCTATAATAAAATTTGAACAATTGTCATGCTCTACATTATGTTCAGGGTCAAATGTTGTGTGACCAAAGCTTGCGGCCAAGTCTAGTGACCAAATGTTGTATGACCAAATGTACTGTGATCAAATGTTGTAGATCCATTAATAACATCGAGTTGTTGACAATAAAAAAATGGATTGGGTTGTTTTAGGGGAACTTGCAGGATTTCATTGTTGTCATTTTGGTCAGGGAAAATTTCATTGTTGTACATGGAATAAAATCTACAGAGGGTGATCAATTGTCAACCTTTTCATTTCCTTGGTGAGGAACTGTTCACACACCAACTTGTCAATTCTTCCAGCCACATGTGCCTTGACCACTGTCCATCTGGTTGTAATCAGTGGCATGTTTATGTTGACCAGTCCCTGATAGCCAGTGTCCAGCAGTTGACACAGTTATTGGGCATTTGAAATACCAGATGTTATAATTTGCTAGCATCAAAGATCATTAGTAATAATCTTCCAACATGTTTGTCTCTTGGTTAACCATTTTGTTACTAGTGGGTCCATATATATTAACCCTTTAACCCATGGCACTTAAAGTACCACTAATAAAATGTATTTTTTTTATAAAATGAAAGATATCCCTTATCCCGTTATTAATACATAAGTATAGCTAAAAAAAATTTCGGTTTTGGTTTGATCGACAGTGTTTGGATTAGTGAAACATCTTATTTTCTCCACACAATAACTATTGGCAATATACGTATAGCATATCCTGACATTTCTAGTTTTATTATTTTATTGATCTCCAGTCACTGACTGAACCTTGAAGAAAGATTGACAAACAATGTAGCTGTGCTATAAATTCAATTAACGACACCGCTAATTGTCTGATTTCCCAGCATATATCGTCATATAATTGTAATAATAAAAAACAGTAATTCAGCTGGAATAACAAGTAGTTGGTATTACTGTTGTATCTATAACAAGTAGTTGGTATTACTGTTGTATCTGTAACAAGTAGTTGGTATTACTGTTGTATCTATAACAAGTAGTTGTTATTACTGTTGTATCTATAACAAGTAGTTGTTATTACTGTTGTATCTATAACAAGTAGTTGTTATTACTGTTGTATCTATAACAAGTAGTTGGTATTACTGTTGTATCTATAACAAGTAGTTGGTATTACTGTTGTATCTATAACAAGTAGTTGGTATTACTGTTGTATCTATAACAAGTAGTTGGTATTACTGTTGTATCTATAACAAGTAGTTGTTATTACTGTTGTATCTGTAACAAGTAGTTAGTATTACTGCAATATTGTATCTATTTTACTGACACTCGAATAGCAAAAAGATAACTGATAAACTTGTTTACATCCAGTATGTCTTCCTTATCTGACCAACAATACCACATTCCAATTTCATGTTTACAACAGATATCTATTATATTCAAATAGGGCAGATAGTAACTTTGTCAGATAACATGAGAAGTACAGCAACAATATACCAATTGACCCCCCTGCTGCCACTGCAGGAGGACAACTGACTGTCTACTGTCACTGCAGGAGGACAATTGACCCCCTGCTGTCACTGCAGGAGGACAACTGACCCCCTACTGCCACTGCAGGAGGACAACTGACCCCCTACTGCCACTGCAGGACAACTGACCCCCTGCTACCACTGCAGGAGGACAACTGACCCTCTACTGTCATTGCAGGAGGACAGTTGGTCAACAAACATCTGGCTGGGAGGAATGCACTAGCTATGAGGCCACTGGATATGACATCTGGCCACAAAACATTTTGTCACAGAACAATTTGTCATATGACATTAATTTTGGTCATTAGACCTTTGGTCATGATATAATATTTGACCAAGCTACAGATATTTGCTCATGGTTGAGATATTTGGTTATGAGATATTTTGGAGACAAGATATCTGACTCTTCAGACAACTGATTATGGCAATTTGTACATGAGGCATTTGTATATGAAACATTTAATCACAATACATCTTGATATGAGACATATGGGTCATATGACCATTATGCACCCATAATTTAGGCATATATATATATATATATATAATGTAAATATATATTATATGATCATATTAAGTAAATATATATTACAAAGGTATAGTTGGATTCAGATAAATCATAAATGTCATGAATACAAGACAAAGGTAATATTAAACATAACTGATAAGTAACTATCACTAAATTACAACATCTAAATATTCATGATTCATGTTAGACATCATTCTTATATGTTACAGTGATATATATTGCATAAAGTAGTTCGTGACTGACTGTCTGTCTGTGTGTCTGTCTGTCTGTCTGTTATCTCATATCTCTGTCAGTTTCACATGTGTAAGGCTGACATTTTGTAGACAGTTGTTAGCAATGCTATGCCTGTTTCTACCATTGCTACGTGGTTGTCATTGTTACATCAAACATCCACTGAACGCTTAATGAAACCAGCAGTTGTACATGATTATTGGAGCATGAAATTGTCATTTCCATTGGCATTGTACTACTAAAACTTGACAGTGCAAGTTTCTTGCAGTGGCTGCCTTTTTGTCCTGGGCAATGGCAGACAACTTGGCTAGTCTACACATCAACACAATGTCCTACTAAAACTTGACAGTGCAAGTTTCTTGCAGTGGCTTCCTTTTTGTCCTGGGCAATGGCAGACAACTTGGCTAGTCTACACATCAACACAATGTCCTACTAAAACTTGACAGTGCAAGTTTCTTGCAGTGGCTTCCTTTTTGTCCTGGGCAATGGCAGACAACTTGGCTAGTCTACACATCAACACAATGTGACCAGCAGCTGATAACGAATTCCTTTACATATTGCATTTGAAGGGGCTAATTTGTTATTCCTACCAACTGGGTTTGGGTTTACATGCACCACAACTAGAAGATACAAGACTGAGACATGATTCACTTTCTCACTTAATTCCCCAAGGTAAAGGGTTAATTTAAAGTTCCATGAGTGTCAGGTGATGCATTAAGCAGCTGCAGTAGCATCACAGAGAAGCCAGATTAAGTAGTCAGTCTTTTTATGGTAAGATTGATTCAGGGAGGTGAAATAACTAATGCTGTACAGTAAGGGGTCATTCACAGTTGATTCAGGGAGGTGAAATAACTAATGCTGTACAGTAAGGGGTCATTCACAATTGATTCAGGGAGGTGAAACAACTAATGCTGTACAGTAAGGGGTCGTTTACAATTGATTCAGGGAGGTGAAATAACTAATGCTGTACAGTAAGGGGTCATTCACAATTGATTCAGGGAGGTGAAATAACTAATGCTGTACAGTAAGGGGTCGTTCACAATTGATTCAGGGAGGTGAAACAACTAATGCTGTACAGTAAGGGGTCATTCACAATTGATTCAGGGAGGTGAAACAACTAATGCTGTACAGTAAGGGGTCATTCACAATTGATTCAGGGAGGTGAAACAACTAATGCTGTACAGTAAGGGGTCATTCACAATTGATTCAGGGAGGTGAAACAACTAATGCTGTACAGTAAGGGGTCCTTTACAATTGATTCAGGGAGGTGAAACAACTAATGCTGTACAGTAAGGGGTCGTTTACAATTGATTCAGGGAGGTGAAACAACTAATGCTGTACAGTAAGGGGTCGTTTACAATTGATTCAGGGAGGTGAAATAACTAATGCTGTACAGTAAGGGGTCATTCACAATTGATTCAGGGAGGTGAAACAACTAATGCTGTACAGTAAGGGGTCATTCACAATTGATTCAGGGAGGTGAAACAACTAATGCTGTACAGTAAGGGGTCATTTACAATTGATTCAGGGAGGTGAAATAACTAATGCTGTACAGTAAGGGGTCGTTTACAATTGATTCAGGGAGGTGAAACAACTAATGCTGTACAGTAAGGGGTCGTTTAAAATTGATTCAGGGAGGTGAAACAACTAATGCTGTACAGTAAGGGGTCATTCACAATTGATTCAGGGAGGTGAAACAACTAATGCTGTACAGTAAGGGGTCGTTTACAATTGATTCAGGGAGGTGAAACAACTAATGCTGTACAGTAAGGGGTCGTTTACAATTGATTCAGGGAGGTGAAACAACTAATGCTGTACAGTAAGGGGTCGTTTACAATTGATTCAGGGAGGTGAAACAACTAATGCTGTACAGTAAGGGGTCGTTTACAATTGATTCAGGGAGGTGAAACAACTAATGCTGTACAGTAAGGGGTCATTCACAATTGATTCAGGGAGGTGAAACAACTAATGCTGTACAGTAAGGGGTCATTCACAATTGATTCAGGGAGGTGAAACAACTAATGCTGTACAGTAAGGGGTCGTTTACAAGTGTTTTGTCATTTACGTATTTATACAAAGTGTACTAATTCTCAGACCCCTTGAATTAGCACTTTAAAAAGTCGATGATTTTCTATATTAAAAATATATATCGATATAACAACATAATGACAGGTGCACGTATACAGAATGTAAAATAATAACCAACACAATATGTTTACAAACATTTATCTCCCATAATTATGCCAAACCTTTGTGTGTTCATAACAACTCCATGGTGTCATATTAATAATTGCTTTCCTCGAAGTCATGAATTTCAAAGATGTCAGACTGTATCACAGCCCCACGCCATGAAAGGTTATGCCATTTAAAACAATAGTAGTTCCATAGCAGTTCACAACGCAGCACTGTACGACACAGTGATGGCCATAGTTCGCATGCGACCGACTTTTGTACGAAAAGGTAAATGTCAACAATTATGAACGGAAAATTGACATAGGAAATGCTCCCGTCATGTCACCAAAAACGTGAACATTTTGTTGACATATGCATGGATCCTTCCATCACTGACAAGATTTAACAAGATTTGCCATCCAAGCCAAAGGCCCAGATGGCAACCCGCCCTCCTGAGATATGTGTCAACCTTGTTTTTAAACATATTCACGCTGCTAGCAGTTACACAATCTGTAGACAATTTGTTCCATTCATTTATTGTTCTCTGTGAGAACGAGTGCTTCCTGATGTCCAATCTACATTGATCCTTTACTAATTTTACCTCATGTCCTCTAGTTCTGCTATCCTTCTTGAGTGAGAAAAACATATTTCTATCAATATTTTCATACCCATTCAATATCTTAAAAACTTCAATCTGATCTCCTCTTAACCTCCTTGTCTCTAGAGTTGTTAAACCACATTCTTTCAGGCGTTCTTCATAACTAAGGTCTCTAAGTTCTGGAATCATTTTAGTTGCTCTCCTTTGTATGCGTTCAAGCGTATCTATATCCTTCTTACGATATGGTCTCCATACCTGTATACAGTATTCTAAATGAGGTCTAACTATTGCTTTATAAAGAGGTATAATTAACTTTTTTCTCTTGTATGTTATGTTTCGTCTAATCAATCCAAGAATTTGATTACCCTTTGAAGCTGCAATACCACACTGCTCTGAAACTTTCATATCCCTGTGTACTGACATACACAGGGATCCTTCCATCACTGACTGGTCCTGCTAACCAGGATCTAAACAATTAATCCCATGTGCACAGCCACAAAATGTCTCCATTTTGTCCATTTTAATATGCCCATATAAAACATTATTAACATTTATGTGAAGCACTGACTCCCCATTTGACCTTTTGACCCCATTTGACAATTTTTTTGTGGCAAAACCAAACATATCTAAATTTTTATGGTAGTTCGGTTTTTTTAATTGTTTTAAATAAACACATTTACATCTCTGTGATACCTAGGTAAGGGTGAGAAATTGCCCCGCCATTTTAGGGGTAATTAAATTTCTGCCTTTTAATAAGAAGGGTTATTAAAATACATCTCAAAAAGACTAGATTGTCATAATTCTTTTTAATCACCTGAGATACATTGTTTTTGCAACTTTTCAATGTTTTTATTATTATTCGGTACATGAAGATATTTACATTCAGCACAAAATTGCCTTCCATATTTCAGCACAAAGGGTTATAATAAATCAGTACCTTATTTGCAAGTCAAAGCTGACCACTAATTGGAGAATCCCAGTCACTGACCACTGGTGAATATCACTGACCACTGGTCAATTATCTGAATGGGAAATATCTCCAAGGCCATGTCAGATGTCCCAGGACAGATGGACAATCTATCAAGGCTGGCCAGTCAACATCTAGTGAATCACTGACCACAGAATCACTGACCCCAGAGGTCAGTAGCAGGGTGTTGACTGACAGGAGTAGATTATAACAGCTGTCTATCCTGCTGGCATCTCATGCCACTTGTCAATGGGATCCTTTGTGTGTGTAATACTCTAGAGCATTTGCAATACTCTAAAGTAGTTGTCTCCTATAGTTTTGTTGAATGCCCAATTATAAACCAACTCCATTTTCACAATACAGTGTATCTACTGTGGAACCTGTATATATCTACTGGAAATAATCAGAAAAACTAACACAACTTAGGAAAACAGTATAGAAAACTTAGTGGATAATAATCACATTTGTGGGCTTTTAGAGGGTAGGTTTAAGGGTCTAAGAAAGCACACTTTGTACACATGTAAGTTAAGGGGAAATTGGATTAGATGTTTTTGTTATTTATTCCCCTTTGCTAAAATGTCTTATTGCCATTTTTGGCATATATAGGAAGTATCTTTAAAATAACAAAGACGTTTTTTTGAATATTTTCAGTGGTTGTACCAATATGTCCTATTGCCAAAACATCTGGTGTCCAACTGTCTAGGGCCAAAGTGTCCTTTACGGAACTGTTCTGCTTTCATATTTACTAGTCATGTGTGTGTGTGTGTGTGTGTGTGTGTGTGCGTGTGCGTGTGCGTGTGCGTGTGTGTGGTGTGGTGTGTGTGTGTGTGCAAAGTTGATCAGTTGCACCGATTTTTATATATAAAAACTGGTTGTGCCTTTGGCTTAAATTGAATATAAAATCACCTTGTCACAAAGTGAGCACCTTACCAAGATATATACCCATACACTAGCTACCCTATTAATTTACCCTCTCCCCTGT
The DNA here is from genome assembly GCA_033239005.1 of Lamellibrachia satsuma. Taxonomy (NCBI): domain Eukaryota; kingdom Metazoa; phylum Annelida; class Polychaeta; order Sabellida; family Siboglinidae; genus Lamellibrachia; species Lamellibrachia satsuma. The sequence continues at coordinate 816,764 of BSQZ01000116.1, read as the reverse complement.
CATCACCCTTTTATCACTGCAACGTGGCTAATGTCAATCAAGTACCCAACTCCACTGGAGTATTTCAACACCCCACGTGTGTGTGGTTTATAGAGGCATCTGTGTTACTGTTTTACTGGTTACGAGGAAATAAACCCCAAAATACCTCTTCCCTCTCCCCCAAAAATATTTTATCACTATTTTACTTCTTCATTCATGTTATACGAAAAAGTGTCAGTGACTTTGAGACAGTACCTACTTTCAAGGATTTTTTGTACCCTGAAAAAAGTTATAACAGGGAAAAGGTCACATGTTGGCTACAACATTTGTGTCGGCTACAACATTTGTGTTGGCTACAACATTTGTGTCGGCTACATTTGTGTGGCTACAACATTTGTGCTGTCTAGTTGCTGTTTTAATTTCTAGTTGCAGTTTGGCAGCATAAATACACATCAGTGGTGGATGGACCCCCGATGCATGAATAAAGAATGCGGTTGGCTTGGGTGACAAAAATGATGGGAGAATTTTCTCGAAAACAATATTGTAAGATTTAACGAAAGCACTACTGGACGCCACAAAATATACAGTATTTTTTATTAGTAATGAATTATGATTTTGCAGTGTGGGATTTCCTACCTCACTATTAATGTTGGCTTCAACTGGGAGAAATAGGGGTCAGACCGCAGTTACACTTCTGGAAATGTTTCATATGAACGTAGTGCCTAAAAATATGCAAGCTAGCCGATTTCAGTGATTCTATTTGCCAAGAAGTAAGTGTTCAACAAGCGAGGTTGGAACCTCTGAAGTGTCGGATGTTTGGCATTGAGATGTTGCAGCATGAAGCGGATTTGAAGATGTGTAGGTATTTTTGTGGTGACATTACTGAAACACTGGTAGGTGTATTCATATTTTGCAAAAACTGCCAATTTTGAGGATAAGCACGTTTACGACACGATTAAAAGAGCTGGAGATAATATAGTTGAACATATCAGTGCCGCGATGGCGGCGGCTGTGAAGTTGCAGAAGTTTTGATGGTCCAGTTTTTTTTTATCAAACAAAACGTTAACATGGCTACCAGTGAGAAAATGCAGTAGCCTGTGTCCAGCGAGGGTCTGTAGGACCTGGCTCAAGCCACATGAGCCAATGCACATGTCACTGGCCCTAATCAGTGTTCTGCAATCATTGCTGACATTGAAGTAAATGTGTGGCAGACATTAACCTTGTTAACACAAGGTCCCATCTGTGTAGTATTCCTGATCAAACCTTGGGTCAGCTATAATCACAAGGCAGGAGGAACAGAGGGCCAGGCTCTGATCAAATTATCCTAGTTACAGGTCACAGCAAACTGTACAAAGTAAACATTTGTAGGAATTGCAAACGTTTGTAGTGGGGAGCGGTGGTCTAGTGGTTAGAGCACCCACCTGTCGATCGAGAGGACAGTGGTTCGATTCCACCTCCGCCATTTCGAAGCTTGGGCAATTTCGTTCACCCCACTTTGCCCGTGTCTTTCGGAAGAGACATTAAAAGCCGTTGGTCCAAACTCCTGCGTTAGCTCAAGATTGGGCTGTTTGGAGTATAACTACTTGAGACTTGAGAACACATCATTGACAAGTCAACAAGCTTAATTAACAAGTTAAAAAAATTTTTTTTAGGTTATGTGGGGTGTGTTCTTCCCCCTCTGCACCCCCCCCAACACCCCATCCCCCAGTTGCTCCCTTTATAAAGGGGTGAGGCTAGTTCCTGGGTTCAGCCTCCTGTTACGTTTCCCATTGGCGACCATGTTAACGTTTGGCACGATTATAAGAAAACGGGACCATAAAAATTCTGAAACTTCTTACCTGCCGTTGCCATCATCTCATTGACATGCTGATCGAGTTTAGTCAAAGTCTTGTACTTGTAACTGATTTAAAATGCCTGAACGTGCCATACCCGTCAATTTTTACCATTTTTTGCATGAATTATTACGCACACGTGCCTTGTTGCGAAATTTTTTTCAAAAATCCTTCCGCCTATTCAAATCATCTAAAAATCCACATTGTCAACATGTTCTACCAGCAAACCTGCCAATGTGTCTGGCTCAAATGCAGTTATGTCAGATGATATGATTTTTTTAAAATAACACATCTAAAATTAGTGTGCCCTACATTCGTCTGTAACACACCAGGAAGTCTAACTGAGGCATGACCCCTCCTGTGTTGCTGCACTGCCCCAGTTGTTATCCTTTCCTTGCTCCCTGTCAGCAGCCTTCTCCTTCCTCTTTCTTCTTCCTCTGCCTTCTTACTTCCTTCTTTACACAGTCCTCCCATCTTAGTTGTGGTCTAACCCTTTTTACTAGTCGTGGTCTAACCCTTTCTATTAGTTGCGGTTTATCCATTTCTATTAGTGTGGTCTAACCCTTTTCCTTTTTCTGTCACTCATTTTTAACATTGCTTTTTTAGAAAGAATTATGTTCAGACATGTGAAACGTTAATCAGAAAATAGCTATTTTCCCCAAAAAGATCAATATTCATTGAAACATTTAATTTCTTTTCTATGGGCAAACCGTGGCGCACATGTTTCAACATCTCTATACAAATTTCGAGATCGAAATTTATTCCTCAGAATGATTCAATATTTTGTCACAAATGTTGCAATAACTACAACTTGTATGGACAGAACAGTTGTATGCCCTCCGTTTTTTTGCTAATTAAAGAAAAGTGTATGTTTGCGTGATGTGCATGTGTGCATATTTTGGTTTTGAAAAACAATTTTGGAAAAATATTCTTGTACCCAACAGCTGAAGAAATAAACCTTGAAAAAAATCTTACTTTTGCCACACAAATTTACAGTAACTCTTAGAGAAAACCATTGAGAACCCCATCCAAGGGGAATTAAGTGAAAGAGAAATCTTGCTTCAGTGATAAAGAGAATGTTCCTTTAGAAATCATAAAATAAATTATGGCTCAACACCAAAGCCCAGTCCCTGGGAGACATAATGGTGGCTCCCTGAGTGAATGCCAATATCATCCATCGATTCTTTCCTTTAAGGTTCTACACAACCACAGAGCATGCCATAATGACCACCGATTGGGAAGTAAATACTGGGTTGAGTCATTAACACCATCCTTAGCGTAAACTCTGATTCAGGAGCACAAGATGTAATCTGGGATTTTTTCTCACAAGGAAACATCTCATCGATATATGCAAGCTGACTCACTTCACACCCGTTGGCCCATCAGCCTGACACTGATGCATTTTGGGTGGGCACCGACAGTGTGAACGTACTGGGCTGCCCGATTAGTGTTGTAGAAAGTTAATAAAGATGTCTGTCTTCCCATAAATTGGTTTCATAAAACTGGTAAAAGTTATACTAACACAATAATATTATTATTAATAAGGTGGGGCAAAGCAGCCATAGCAACTGTCAGCATCCAAGACTCTAGCTTGGGTATGTGGTTGGGTAAAAATAAGCTTTTCCCAAGCTGTCTATCAAATGGTGTCACTGTATAGAAAAAAAATTATAAATCGCAAAATAATGGCCATCTATGTAATTCAGAACTAATAAACATTCCACTGGTTTGTCGTTACGTTATTCTTTACGCCAATACACATTTATGGTCTCGTGTATATACGTGTATAAAATCACACTTCACACAGCGGTGGGTAAACAAGGTAGATTGGCATGAAGGTGGTCCTTGTCATGGAGAAAGTTTTGCCCCAGGGGTGTTTATTTCCAAAGATAACGAGGTTAGACCATTTTTTTATTTAGCTTGCTCCATCAGAAGACATGGCTAAGCAGAATCAATGTAAACCAAAGGCTCATTTCTTGTAATACTAATTTTGCTTCTTTTATAGCGCACTTGACATAACGTACTTGACAGAGCAAAGTAATTTACAATAAAATAATACAAATAAAAATGTATTCCTGTACTTGACAGAGCAATACAATCTACAATAAAACAATACAAATAAAGATGCATATAATTTTAACTGCATCTTAGCATCTTTTGCAGACGAACACTGAAGTTCTATTTATTGGACTTTAAAATGAAGATTTTTCTGTAATCTTATTCACATTAGTTTAGCAACATTTCAAAACTTAACTTGAGTAGTTTTATATATTGTATAAATATATATATATATATATATATATATATATATATATATATATATATATATATATATATATGCATATATATATATATATATGCATATATATATATATATATATATATATATATATATAATCATTCTTTTTAATGATTATTTTAATGACTATTTACAGTTATTTATACATTTTATTATTATTATGTTGCAATATTATGTGATATTTATTTTAAAATAATTATTCTATTAGAAGTATTTTAATCTACTTATTTGTTTATTTAGCAATTCTAGACCATGTCAATATAATTTTTTTTTATAATTTGCTGTGAGTGCCATGAACAATCTTGGACCTGGAGCTACATCAAATAAAACATATTATTATCATCATAACAAGTTTGGGTACATGTGTACCTAGTAGCCTGGCTCACATGACTCAACATCCAGTGACACAGTGACACATAATGTGACATGGCTATCTACCAGTCTGCCTGTTTACATGCCATAGTGTGTGTTAGTCATCTAAACATCATGTGCCTCCCTGCTACATGTTTTTTCTGGGTCAAAGTTTTCAGTTATTGTGCAGTCTACCCCCCCACCCCCACCCCCACACCACCCCCATGCTGTCTAACTGACATCCTTCAAATTCCAACCTTATTTCACAAACACATCCACAGTAGTGACAGATCACTATTTGACCTCAGGGTTTGTGTCACACGAATTACGTCACCCCCACCCAGTGATTTTGAGCCAGTCCCCCTTTGGCAATTTTTGGCTAAAATAATTTTTTAACATGGATACGACCATATTTGAGGACTACAACATTTATTCTGTGACCAGATTGAAGCATCTAGTGAATGGCTAACAACATATTAGAGGACTACAACATTTATTGTGACCAGATTGAAGCGCCTAGTGAATGGCTGACAACATATTTGAGGACTACAACATTTATTCTGTGACCAGATTGAAGCATCTAGTGAATGGTTGACAACATATTTGAGGACTACGACATTTACTCTGTGACCAGATTAAAGTGTCTAGTGAATGGCTGACAACATATTTACTACAGCCAAACACAACAAACTTTCTCAGTTCAAGTCCTCCAAAATATCTGCCTTGTAACTGATACCCCCCAGATTTGCATTATGCACTGCACATAATTTGCCATTCTAAAATAATTATGCATGTTCACTGAGGACCCCCTGGAACTGCCAGGCACCCCCCAGGAGTCCATGACCCCCCAGTTTGGGGATGACTGAACTAGACAACATCACAAGACCAGACATTCTGTTTTTGCTGGACTTTATTCTGATAAAGCAATTTCTTGATATGTCCACATTTACCGACCAAGGGAATGGTCTAATGTTGAACCAAAAGATAAGTGAACTGATCTGTATTTCTAGTTATCCGAGAAGGGATAACTGAATTTCTTATTTGCCCGTCACTGTGGATTGGACTGGTGAGTTTTGGGACATGTCCACAATCTGGTATGTCTGGCACACTCCACTTCTAGCGCCGCTTCAATGTGGCAAGTTGCTTTGGCGGACGTCTGGGAAATTGTGTTTATGTATGGCTAAATCGAGATCGGTCAAAGTAAGTGCATGAAACACACGTAGTACAAGGCTGGACACTCAAACAGACCCGAGTTATGCATAACTTAACACAGACCTGTGTTATGCACCACTTAACACAGACCTGTGTTATGCACCACTTAAAACAGACGTGTGTTATGCACCACTTAACACATACCTGTTTTAGACATGACTTTTAACATAGACATGTGTTACACACCATTTAACACATTTGACTTGTGTTACATGCCACTTAACAATGACCTGTGTTAGACATCAATTAACAGATGTGTGTTACTCACCACTTACACAGACCTGTGTTACACACCACTTAAACAGACATGTGTTACACATCGCTTAACACACTTGGCTCAATTTTATCGCGAAATGATTCTGAAACGAGACGAGCAATAAATCGGATCTGTGGAGGATTTTAACCAGATTGTTAATACTGCTAGACCGTGTTTTACAATGTCTCTGCAGACGAGCTCAGTAGACACAGATTGCATTGCCCATCGGAAGCAAAGGGTTAACAGGGTCTGTTGCTGACACAGTTACCAGCACATAATCCTGTGCACTAGTCAGTGTAGGTTTTCCTTGGCTATACATTTTTAACTGCAATAAATAAAGAAATAACCAGACCTGGAGACGGTTTCGTGTTTCTACTTAGCGACTAAGAATGGTTACTTAACATTAAGATGATTGTCTTAGGAAATTACACGTTTCATGTCTTCTACTTACTCAGGCACAACACCTCCTACCCCCATGGCACAACACACTTCTTAGCCTGCACCTTCTACCCCTGTGGTGTAACACCCTACTTAGCCTGCACCTCCTACCCCCATGGCACAACACACTTCTTAGCCTGCACCTTCTACCCCTATGGTGTAACACCCTACTTAGCCTGCACGTCCTACCCCTGTGGTGTAACATCCTACTTAGCCTGAGCCTCCTACCCCTGTGGAGTAACACCCTATTTAGCCTGCACCACCTACCCCTGTGGAGTAACACCCTACTTAGCCTGCACCACCCACCCCTGTGGTGTAACACCCTACTTAGCCTGCACCTCCTACCCCTGTGGTGTAACACCCTACTTAGCCTGCACCACCTACCCCTGTGGTGTAACACCCTACTTAGCCTGCACCTCCTACCCCTGTGGTGTAACACCCTACTTAGCCTGCACCTCCTACCCATGTGGTGTAACACCCTACTTAGCCTGCACCTCCTACCCCTGTGGTGTAACACCCTACTTAGCCTGCACCTCCTACCCTTGTGGTGTAACACCCTACTTAGCCTGCACCACCTACCCCCATGGCACAACACCCTACTTAGCCTGCTCCACCTACCCCCATGGCACAACACCCTACTTAGCCTGCTCCACCTACCCCGTGGTGTAACACCCTACTTATCCTGCACCACCTACCCCTGTGGAGTAACACCCTACTTAGCCTGCACCTCCTACCCCTGTGGTGTAACACCCTACTTAGCCTGCTCCACCTACCCCCATGGCACAACACCCTACTTAGCCTGCTCCACCTACCCCCATGGCACAACACCCTACTTAGCCTGCACCACCTACCCCGTGGTGTAACACCCTACTTAGCCTGCACCACCTACCCCTGTGGAGTAACACCCTACTTAGCCTGCACCTCCTACCCCTGTGGTGTAACACCCTACTTAGCCTGCACCACCCTACCCCCCCTACCCCTGTGGTGTAACACCCTACTTAGCCTGCACCACCTACCCCTGTGGTGTAACACCCTACTTAGCCTGCACCACCTACCCCGTGCCTGGTGTAAACACCCTACTTAGCCTGCACCTCCTACCCATGTGGTGTAACACCCTACTTAGCCTGCACCTCCTACCCCTGTGGTGTAACACCCTACTTAGCCTGCTCCACCTACCCCCATGGCACAACACCCTACTTAGCCTAACATGAGAAGTACAGCAACAATATACCAATTGACCCCCTGCTGCCACTGCAGGAGGACAACTGACCATCTACTGTCACTGCAGGAGGACAATTGACCCCCTGCTGTCACTGCAGGAGGACAACTGACCCCCTACTGCCACTGCAGGAGGACAACTGACCCCCTACTGCCACTGCAGGACAACTGACCCCCTGCTACCACTGCAGGAGGACAACTGACCCTCTACTGTCATTGCAGGAGGACAGTTGGTCAACAAACATCTGGCTGGGAGGAATGCACTAGCTATGAGGCCACTGGATATGACATCTGGCCACAAGACATTTTGTCACAGAACAATTTGTCATATGACATTAATTTTGGTCATTAGACCTTTGGTCATGATAAAAATATTTGACCAAGCTACAGATATTTGCTCATGGTTGAGATATTTGGTCATGAGATATTTTGGAGACAAGATATCTGACTCTTCAGACAACTGATTATGGCAATTTGTACATGAGGCATTTGTATATGAAACATTTAATCACAATACATCTTGATATGAGACATATGGGTCATATGACCATTATGCACCCATAATTTAGGCATATATATATATATATATATATATATATATATAATGTAAATATATATTATATGATCATATTAAGTAAATATATATTACAAAGGTATAGTTGGATTCAGATAAATCATAAATGTCATGAATAGAAGACAAAGGTAATATTAAACATAACTGATAAGTAACTATCACTAAATTACAACATCTAAATATTCATGATTCATGTTAGACATCATTCTTATATGTTACAGTGATATATATTGCATAAAGTAGTTCATGACTGACTGTCTGTCTGTGTGTCTGTCTGTCTGTCTGTTATCTCATATCTCTGTCAGTTTCACATGTGTAAGGCTGACATTTTGTAGACAGTTGTTAGCAATGCTATGCCTGTTTCTACCATTGCTACGTGGTTGTCATTGTTACATCAAACATCCACTGAACGCTTAATGAAACCAGCAGTTGTACATGATTATTGGAGCATGAAATTGTCATTTCCATTGGCATTGTCCTACTAAAACTTGACAGTGCAAGTTTCTTGCAGTGGCTGCCTTTTTGTCCTGGGCAATGGCAGACAACTTGGCTAGTCTACACATCAACACAATGTCCTACTAAAACTTGACAGTGCAAGTTTCTTGCAGTGGCTGCCTTTTTGTCCTGGGCAATGGCAGACAACTTGGCTAGTCTACACATCAACACAATGTCCTACTAAAACTTGACAGTGCAAGTTTCTTGCAGTGGCTTCCTTTTTGTCCTGGGCAATGGCAGACAACTTGGCTAGTCTACACATCAACACAATGTCCTACTAAAACTTGACAGTGCAAGTTTCTTGCAGTGGCTGCCTTTTTGTCCTGGGCAATGGCAGACAACTGGCTAGTCTACACATCAACACAATGTGACCAGCAGCTGATAACGAATTCCTTTACATATTGCATTTGAAGGGGCTAATTTGTTATTCCTACCTACTGGGTTTGGGTTTACATGCACCACAACTAGAAGATACAAGACTGAGACATGATTCACTTTCTCACTTAATTCCCCAAGGTAAAGGGTTAATTTAAAGTTCCATGAGTGTCAGGTGATGCATTAAGCAGCTGCAGTAGCATCACAGAGAAGCCAGATTAAGTAGTCAGTCTTTTTATGGTAAGATTGATTCAGGGAGGTGAAATAACTAATGCTGTACAGTAAGGGGTCATTCACAGTTGATTCAGGGAGGTGAAATAACTAATGCTGTACAGTAAGGGGTCATTCACAATTGATTCAGGGAGGTGAAACAACTAATGCTGTACAGTAAGGGGTCGTTTACAATTGATTCAGGGAGGTGAAATAACTAATGCTGTACAGTAAGGGGTCATTCACAATTGATTCAGGAGGTGAAATAACTAATGCTGTACAGTAAGGGTCAGTTTACAATTGATTCAGGGAGGTGAAACAACTAATGCTGTACAGTAAGGGGTCATTCACAATTGATTCAGGAGGTGAAATAACTAATGCTGTACAGTAAGGGTCATTCACAATTGATTCAGGAGGTGAAACAACTAATGCTGTACAGTAAGGGTCATTCACAATTGATTCAGGGAGGTGAAACAACTAATGCTGTACAGTAAGGGGTCGTTTACAATTGATTCAGGGAGGTGAAACAACTAATGCTGTACAGTAAGGGGTCATTTACAATTGATTCAGGGAGGTGAAACAACTAATGCTGTACAGTAAGGGGTCGTTTACAATTGATTCAGGAGGTGAAATAACTAATGCTGTACAGTAAGGGTCATTCACAATTGATTCAGGAGGTGAAACAACTAATGCTGTACAGTAAGGGGTCATTCACAATTGATTCAGGGAGGTGAAACAACTAATGCTGTACAGTAAGGGGTCATTCACAATTGATTCAGGGAGGTGAAACAACTAATGCTGTACAGTAAGGGTTTACAATTGATTCAGGAGGTGAAACAACTAATGCTGTACAGTAAGGGTGTTTACAATTGATTCAGGAGGTGAAACAACTAATGCTGTACAGTAAGGGGTCGTTTACAATTGATTCAGGAGGTGAAACAACTAATGCTGTACAGTAAGGGGTCGTTTACAATTGATTCAGGGAGGTGAAACAACTAATGCTGTACAGTAAGGGGTCGTTTACAATTGATTCAGGGAGGTGAAACAGCTAATGCTGTACAGTAAGGGTCGTTTACAATTGATTCAGGAGGTGAAACAACTAATGCTGTACAGTAAGGGGTCGTTTACAATTGATTCAGGAGGTGAAACAACTAATGCTGTACAGTAAGGGGTCATTCACAATTGATTCAGGGAGGTGAAACAACTAATGCTGTACAGTAAGGGGTCATTCACAATTGATTCAGGGAGGTGAAACAACTAATGCTGTACAGTAAGGGATGGTTTACAAGTGTTTTGTCATTTACGTATTTATACAAAGTGTACTAATTCTCAGACCCCTTGAATTAGCACTTTAAAAAGTCGATGATTTTCTATATTAAAAATATATATCGATATAACAACATAATGACAGGTGCACGTTATACAGAATGTAAAATAATAACCAACACAATATGTTTACAAACATTTATCTCCCATAATTATGCCAAACCTTTGTGTGTTCATAACAACTCCATGGTGTCATATTAATAATTGCTTTCCTCGAAGTCATGAATTTCAAAGATGTCAGACTGTATCACAGCCCCACGCCATGAAAGGTTATGCCATTTAAAACAATAGTAGTTCCATAGCAGTTCACAACGCAGCACTGTACGACACAGTGATGGCCATAGTTCGCATGCGACCGACTTTTATACGAACAGGTAAATGTCAACAATTATGAGCGGAAAATTGACATAGGAAATGCTCCGTCATGTCACCAAAAGCGTGAACATTTTGTTGACATATGCATGGATCCTTCCATCACTGACAAGATTTAACAAGATTTGCCATCCAAGCCAAAGGCCCAGATGGCAACCCGCCCTCCTGAGATATGTGTCAACCTTGTTTTTAAACATATTCACGCTGCTAGCAGTTACACAATCTGTAGACAATTTGTTCCATTCATTTATTGTTCTCTGTGAGAACGAGTGCTTCCTGATGTCCAATCTACATTGATCCTTTACTAATTTTACCTCATGTCCTCTAGTTCTGCTATCCTTCTTGAGTGAGAAAAACATATTTCTATCAATATTTTCATACCCATTCAATATCTTAAAAACTTCAATCTGATCTCCTCTTAACCTCCTTGTCTCTAGAGTTGTTAAACCACATTCTTTCAGGCGTTCTTCATAACTAAGGTCTCTAAGTTCTGGAATCATTTTAGTTGCTCTCCTTTGTATGCGTTCAAGCGTATCTATATCCTTCTTACGATATGGTCTCCATGCCTGTATACAGTATTCTAAATGAGGTCTAACTATTGCTTTATAAAGAGGCATAATTAACTTTTTTCTCTTGTATGTTATGTTTCGTCTAATCAATCCAAGAATTTGATTACCCTTTGAAGCTGCAATACCACACTGCTCTGAAACTTTCATATCCCTGTGTACTGACATACACAGGGATCCTTCCATCACTGACTGGTCCTGCTAACCAGGATCTAAACAATTAATCCCATGTGCACAGCCACAAAATGTCTCCATTTGTCCATTTTAATATGCCCATATAAAACATTATTAACATTTATGTGAAGCACTGACTCCCCATTTGACCTTTTGACCCCATTTGACAATTTTTTTGTGGCAAAACCAAACATATCTAAATTTTTATGGTAGTTCGTTTTTTTTTAATTGTTTTAAATAAACACATTTACATCTCTGTGATACCTAGATAAGGGTGAGAAATTGCCCCGCCATTTTAGGGGTAATTAAATTTCTGCCTTTTAATAAGAAGGGTTATTAAAATACATCTCAAAAAGACTAGATTGTCATAATTCTTTTTAATCACCTGAGATACATTGTTTTTGCAACTTTTCAATGTTTTTATTATTATTCAGTACATGAAGATATTTACATTCAGCACAAAATTGCCTGCCATATTTCAGCACAAAGGGTTATAATAAATCAGCACCTTATTTGCAAGTCAAAGCTGACCACTAATTGGAGAATCCCAGTCACTGACCACTGGTGAATATCACTGACCACTGGTCAATTATCTGAATGGGAAATATCTCCAAGGCCATGTCAGATGTCCCAGGACAGATGGACAATCTATCAAGGCTGGCCAGTCAACATCTAGTGAATCACTGACCACAGAATCACTGACCCCAGAGGTCAGTAGCAGGGTGTTGACTGACAGGAGTAGATTATAACAGCTGTCTATCCTGCTGGCATCTCATGCCACTTGTCAATGGGATCCTTTGTGTGTGTAATACTCTAGAGCATTTGCAATACTCTAAAGTAGTTGTCTCCAATAGTTTTGTTGAATGCCCAATTATAAACCAACTCCATTTTCACAATACAGTGTATCTACTGTGGAACCTGTATATATCTACTGGAAATAATCAGAAAAACTAACACAACTTAGGAAAACAGTATAGAAAACTTAGTGGATAATAATCACATTTGTGGGCTTTTAGAGGGTAGGTTTAAGGGTCTAAGAAAGCACACTTTGTACACATGTAAGTTAAGAGGAAAATGGATTAGATGTTTTTGTTATTTATTCCCCTTTGCTAAAATGTCTTATTGCCATTTTTGGCATATATAGGAAGTATCTTTAAAATAACAAAGACGCGTTTTTTGAATATTTTCAGTGGTTGTACCAATATGTCCTATTGCCAAAACATCTGGTGTCCAACTGTCTAGGGCCAAAGTGTCCTTTACGGAACTGTCCTGCTTTCATATTTACTAGTCATGTGTGTGTGTGTGTGTGCGTGTGCGTGTGCGTGTGCGTGTGCGTGTGCGTGTGTGTGGTGTGTGTGTGTGTGCAAAGTTGATCAGTTGCACCGATTTTTATATATAAAAACTGGTTGTGCCTTTGGCTTAAATTGAATATAAAATCACCTTGTCACAAAGTGAGCACCTTACCAAGATATATACCCATACACTAGCTACCCTATTAATTTACCCTCTCCCCTGTCATCACCCTTTTATCACTGCAACGTGGCCAATGTCAATCAAGTACCCAACTCCACTGGAGTATTTCAACACCCCACGTGTGTGTGGTTTATAGAGGCATCTGTGTTACTGTTTTACTGGTTACCAGAGGAAATAAACCCCAAAATACCTCTTCCCTCTCCCCCAAAAATATTTTATCACTATTTTACTTCTTCATTCATGTTATACGAAAAAGTGTCAGTGACTTTGAGACAGTACCTACTTTCAAGGATTTTTGTACCCTGAAAAAAGTTATAACAGGGAAAAGGTCACATGTTGGCTACAACATTTGTGTCGGCTACAACATTTGTGTTGGCTACAACATTTGTGTCGGCTACATTTGTGTGGCTACAACATTTGTGCTGTCTAGTTGCTGTTTTAATTTCTAGTTGCAGTTTGGCAGCATAAATACACATCAGTGGTGGATGGACCCCGATGCATGAATAAAGAATGCGGTTGGCTTAGGCGACAAAAATTATGGGAGAATTTTCTCGAAAACAATATCGTAAGATTTAACGAAAGCACTACTGAACGCCACAAAATATACAGTAATTTTTATTAGTAATGAATTATGATTTTGCAGTATGGGATTGCCTACCTCACTATTAATGTTGGCTTCAACTGGGAGAAATAGGGAAAGGCCGCAGTTACACTTGTGGAAATGTTTCATATGAACGTAGTGCCTAAAAATATGCAAGCTAGCCGATTTCAGTGATTCTATTTGCCAAGAAGTAAGTGTTCAACAAGCGAGGTTGGAACCTCTGAAGTGTCGGATGTTTGGCATTGAGATGTTGCAGCATGAAGCGGATTTGAAGATGTGTAGGTATTTTTGTGGTGACATTACTGAAACACTGGTAGGTGTATTCATATTTTGCAAAAACTGCCAATTTTGAGGATAAGCACGTTTACGACACGATTAAAAGAGCTGGAGATAATATAGTTGAACATATCAGTGCCGCGATGGCGGCGGCTGTGAAGTTGCAGAAGTTTTGATGGTCCAGTTTTTTTATCAAACAAAACGTTAACATGGCTACCAGTGAGAAAATGCAGTAGCCTGTGTCCAGCGAGGGTCTGTAGGACCTGGCTCAAGCCACATGAGCCAATGCACATGTCACTGGCCCTAATCAGTGTTCTGCAATCATTGCTGACATTGAAGTAAATGTGTGGCAGACATTAACCTTGTTAACACAAGGTCCCATCTGTGTAGTATTCCTGATCAAACCTTGGGTCAGCTATAATCACAAGGCAGGAGGAACAGAGGGCCAGGCTCTGATCAAATTATCCTAGTTACAGGTCACAGCAAACTGTACAAAGTAAACATTTGTAGGAATTGCAAGCGTTTGTAGTGGGGAGCGGTGGTCTAGTGGTTTAGAGCACCCACCTGTCGATCGAGAGGACAGTGGTTCGATTCCACCTCCGCCATTTCGAAGCTTGGGCAATTTCGTTCACCCCACTTTGCCCGTGTCTTTCGGAAGAGACATTAAAAGCCGTTGGTCCAAACTCCTGCGTTAGCTCAAGATTGGGCTGTTTGGAGTATAACTACTTGAGACTTGAGAACACATCATTGACAAGTCAACAAGCTTAATTAACAAGTTAAAAATTTTTTTAGGTTATGTGGGGTGTTCTTCCCCCTCTGCACCCCCAACACCCCATCCCCAGTTGCTCCCTTTATAAAGGGGTGAGGCTAGTTCCTGGGTTCAGCCTCCTGTTACATTTCCCATTGGCGACCATGTTAACGTTTGGCACGATTATAAGAAAACGGGACCATAAAAATTCTGAAACTTCTTACCTGCCGTTGCCATCATCTCATTGACATGCTGATCGAGTTTAGTCAAAGTCTCGTACTTGTAACTGATTTAAAATGCCTGAACGTGCCATACCCATCAATTTTTACCATTTTTGCATGAATTATTACGCACACGTGCCTTGTTGCGAAATTTTTTCAAAAATCCTTCCGCCTATTCAAATCATCTAAAAATCCACATTGTCAACATGTTCTACCAGCAAACCTGCCAATGTGTCTGGCTCAAATGCAGTTATGTCAGATGATATGATTTTTAAAATAACACATCTAAAATTAGTGTGCCCTACATTCGTCTGTAACACACCAGGAAGTCTAACTGAGGCATGACCCCTCCTGTGTTGCTGCACTGCCCCAGTTGTTATCCTTTCCTTGCTCCCTGTCAGCAGCCTTCTCCTTCCTCTTTCTTCTTCCTCTGCCTTCTTACTTCCTTCTTTACACAGTCCTCCCATCTTAGTTGTGGTCTAACCCTTTTTACTAGTCGTGGTCTAACCCTTTCTATTAGTTGCGGTTTATCCATTTCTATTAGTGTGGTCTAACCCTTTTCCTTTTTCTGTCACTCATTTTTAACATTGCTTTTAGAAAGAATTATGTTCAGACATGTGAAACGTTAATCAGAAAATAGCTATTTTCCCCAAAAGATCAATATTCATTGAAACATTTAATTTCTTTTCTATGGGCAAACCGTGGCGCACATGTTTCAACATCTCTATACAAATTTAGAGATCGAAATTTATTCCTCAGAATGATTCAATATTTTGTCACAAATGTTGCAATAACTACAACTTGTATGGACAGAACAGTTGTATGCCCTCCGTTTTTGCTAATTAAAGAAAAGTGTATGTTTGCGTGATGTGCATGTGTGCATATTTTGGTTTTGAAAAACAATTTTGGAAAAATATTCTTGTACCCAACAGCTGAAGAAATAAACCTTGAAAAAAATCTTACTTTTGCCACACAAATTTACAGTAACTCTTAGAGAAAACCATTGAGAACCCCATCCAAGGGAATTAAGTGAAAGAAAATCTTGCTTCAGTGATAAAGAGAATGTTCCTTTAGAAATCATAAAATAAATTATGGCTCAACACCAAAGCCCAGTCCCTGGGAGACATAATGGTGGCTCCCTGAGTGAATGCCAATATCATCCATCGATTCTTTCCTTTAAGGTTCTACACAACCACAGAGCATGCCATAATGACCACCGATTGGGAAGTAAATACTGGGTTGAGTCATTAACACCATCCTTAGCGTAAACTCTGATTCAGGAGCACAAGATGTAATCTGGGATTTTTTCTCACAAGGAAACATCTCATCGATATATGCAAGCTGACTCACTTCACACCCGTTGGCCCATCAGCCTGACACTGATGCATTTTGGGTGGGCACCGACAGTGTGAGCGTACTGGGCTGCCCGATTAGTGTTGTAGAAAGTTAATAAAGATGTCTGTCTTCCCATAAATTGGTTTCATAAAACTGGTAAAAGTTATACTAACACAATAATATTATTATTAATAAGGTGGGGCAAAGCAGCCATAGCAACTGTCAGCATCCAAGACTCTAGCTTGGGTATGTGGTTGGGTAAAAATAAGCTTTTCCCAAGCTGTCTATCAAATGGTGTCACTGTATAGAAAAAAATTATAAATCGCAAAATAATGGCCATCTATGTAATTCAGAACTAATAAACATTCCACTGGTTTGTCGTTACGTTATTCTTTACGCCAATACACATTTATGGTCTCGTGTATATACATGTATAAAATCACACTTCACACAGCGGTGGGTAAACAAGGTAGATTGGCATGAAGGTGGTCCTTGTCATGGAGAAAGTTTTGCCCCAGGGGTGTTTATTTCCAAAGATAACGAGGTTAGACCATTTTTTTATTTAGCTTGCTCCATCAGAAGACATGGCTAAGCAGAATCAATGTAAACCAAAGGCTCATTTCTTGTAATACTAATTTTGCTTCTTTTATAGCGCACTTGACATAGCGTACTTGACAGAGCAAAGTAATTTACAATAAAATAATACAAATAAAAATGTATTCCTGTACTTGACAGAGCAATACAATCTACAATAAAACAATACAAATAAAAATGCATATAATTTTAACTGCATCTTAGCATCTTTTGCAGACGAACACTGAAGTTCTATTTATTGGACTTTAAAATGAAGATTTTTCTGTAATCTTATTCACATTAGTTTAGCAACATTTCAAAACTTAACTTGAGTGGTTTTATATATTGTATAAATATATATATATATATATATATATATATATATATATATATATATATATATATATATATATATACATATATATATATATATATAATCATTCTTTTTAATGATTATTTTAATGACTATTTACAGTTATTTATACATTTTATTATTATTATGTTGCAATATTATGTGATATTTATTTTAAAATAATTATTCTATTAGAAGTATTTTAATCTACTTATTTGTTTATTTAGCAATTCTAGACCATGTCAATATAATTTTTTTATAATTTGCTGTGAGTGCCATGAACAATCTTGGACCTGGAGCTACATCAAATAAAACATATTATTATCATCATAACAAGTTTGGGTACATGTGTACCTAGTAGCCTGGCTCACATGACTCAACATCCAGTGACACAGTGACACAGAATGTGACATGGCTATCTACCAGTCTGCCTGTTTACATGCCATAGTGTGTGTTAGTCATCTAAACATCATGTGCCTCCTTGCTACATGTTTTTTCTGGGTCAAAGTTTTCAGTTATTGTGCAGTCTACCCCCCCCCCCCCCCCCCACACCACCCCCATGCTGTCTAACTGACATCCTTCAAATTCCAACCTTATTTCACAAACACATCCACAGTAGTGACAGATCACTATTTGACCTCAGGGTTTGTGTCACACGAATTACGTCACCCCCACCCAGTGATTTTGGGCCAGTCCCCCTTTGGCAATTTTTGGCTAAAATAATTTTTTAACATGGATACGGCCATATTTGAAGACTACAGCATTTATTCTGTGACCAGACTGAAGCATCTAGTGAATGGCTAACAACATATTAGAGGACTACAACATTTATTCTGTGACCAGATTGAAGCATCTAGTGAATGGCTAACAACATATTAGAGGACTACAACATTTATTCTGTGACCAGATTGAAGCATCTAGTGAATGGCTAACAACATATTAGAGGACTACAACATTTATTCTGTGACCAGACTGAAGCGCCTAGTGAATGGCTGACAACATATTTGAGGACTACAACATTTATTCTGTGACCAGACTGAAGCACCTAGTGAATGGCTGACAACATATTTGAGGACTACGACATTTACTCTGTGACCAGATTAAAGTGTCTAGTGAATGGCTGACAACATATTTACTACAGCCAAACACAACAAACTTTCTCAGTTCAAGTCCTCCAAAATATCTGCCTTGTAACTGATACCCCCCAGATTTGCATTATGCACTGCACATAATTTGCCATTCTAAAATAATTATGCATGTTCACTGAGGACCCCCTGGAACTGCCAGGCACCCCCCAGGAGTCCATGACCCCCCAGTTTGGGGATGACTGAACTAGACAACATCACAAGACCAGACATTCTGTTTTTGGTGGAGTTTATTCTGATAAAGCAATTTCTTGATATGTCCACATTTACCGACCAAGGGAATGGTCTAATGTTGAACCAAAAGATAAGTGAACTGATATGTATTTCTAGTTATCCGAGAAGGGATAACCGAATTTCTTATTTGCCCGTCACTGTGGATTGGACTGGTGAGTTTTGGGACATGTCCACAATCTGGTATGTCTGGCACACTCCACTTCTAGCGCCGCTTCAATGTGGCAAGTTGCTTTGCGGACGTCTGGGAAATTGTGTTTATGTATGGCTAAATCGAGATCGGTCAAAGTAAGTGCATGAAACACACGTAGTACAAGGCTGGACACTCAAACAGACCCGAGTTATGCATAACTTAACACAGACCTGTGTTATGCACCACTTAACACAGACCTGTGTTATGCACCACTTAAAACAGACCTGTGTTATGCACCACTTAACACATACCTGTTTTAGACATGACTTTTAACATAGACATGTGTTACACACCATTTAACACATTTGACTTGTGTTACATGCCACTTAACAATGACCTGTGTTAGACATCAATTAACAGATGTGTGTTACACACCACTTACACAGACCTGTGTTACACACCACTTAAACAGACATGTGTTACACATCACTTAACACACTTGGCTCAATTTTATCGCGAAATGATTCTGAAACGAGACGAGCAATAAATCGGATCTGTGGAGGATTTTAACCAGATTGTTAATACTGCCGTTTTTTACAATGTCTCTGCAGACGAGCTCAGTAGACACAGATTGCATTGCCCATCGGAAGCAAAGGGTTAACAGGGTCTGTTGCTGACACAGTTACCAGCACATAATCCTGTGCACTAGTCAGTGTAGGTTTTCCTCGGCTATACATTTTTAACTGCAATAAATAAAGAAATAACCAGACCTGGGGACGGTTTCATGTTTCTACTTAGCGACTAAGAAAGGTTACTTAACATTAAGATGATTGTCTTAGGAAATTACACGTTTCATGTCTTCTACTTACTCAGGCACAACACCTGCACCTCCTACCCCCATGGCACAACACAGTTCTTAGCCTGCACCTTCTACCCCTGTGGTGTAACACCCTACTTAGCCTGCACCTCCTACCCCTGTGGTGTAACACCCTACTTAGCCTGAGCCTCCTACCCCTGTGGAGTAACACCCTACTTAGCCTGCACCACCTACCCCTGTGGTGTAACACCCTACTTAGCCTGAGCCTCCTACCCCTGTGGAGTAACACCCTACTTAGCCTACACCACCTACCCCTGTGGAGTAACACCCTACTTAGCCTGCACCACCTACCCCTGTGGTGTAACACCCTACTTAGCCTGCACCACCTACCCCTGTGGTGTAACACCCTACTTAGCCTGCACCACCTACCCCTGTGGTGTAACACCCTACTTAGCCTGCACCTCCTACCCATATGGTGTAACACCCTACTTAGCCTGCACCTCCTACCCCTGTGGTGTAACACCCTACTTAGCCTGCACCTCCTACCCATATGGTGTAACACCCTACTTAGCCTGCACCTCCACCCATATGGTGTAACACCCTACTTAGCCTGCACCTCCTACCCATATGGTGTAACACCCTACTTAGCCTGCACCACCTACCCCTGTGGTGTAACACCCTACTTAGCCTGCACCACCTACCCCTGTGGTGTAACACCCTACTTAGCCTGCACCTCCTACCCATATGGTGTAACACCCTACTTAGCCTGCACCTCCTACCCTGTGGTGTAACACCCTACTTAGCCTGCACCTCCTACCCATATGGTGTAACACCCTACTTAGCCTGCACCTCCTACCCCTGTGGTGTAACACCCTACTTAGCCTGCACCACCTACCCCTGTGGTGTAACACCCTACTTAGCCTGCACCTCCTACCCATATGGTGTAACACCCTACTTAGCCTGCACCTCCTACCCCTGTGGTGTAACACCCTACTTAGCCTGCACCTCCTACCCATATGGTGTAACACCCTACTTAGCCTGCACCTCCTACCCATATGGTGTAACACCCTACTTAGCCTGCACCTCCTACCCCTGTGGAGTAACACCCTACATAGCCTACACCTTCTACACATGTGGAGTAACACCCTACTTAGCCTGCACCTCCTACCCCTGTGGAGTAACACCCTACATAGCCTACACCTTCTACACATGTGGAGTAACACCCTACTTAGCCTGCACTACCTACCCCTGTGGTGTAACACCCTACTTAGCCTGCACTTCCTACCCATATGGTGTAACACCCTACTTAGCCTGCACCTCCTACCCCTGTGGTGTAACACCCTACTTAGCCTGCACCTCCTACCCATATGGTGTAACACCCTACTTAGCCTGCACCTCCTACCCCTGTGACACAACACCCTACTTAGCCTACACCTTCAACCCCTGTGACACAACACCCTACTTAGCCTGCACCTCCAACCCCTGTGACACAACACCCTACTTAGCCTGCACCACCTACCCCGTGGTGTAACACCCTACTTAGCCTGCACCACCTACCCCTGTGGAGTAACACCCTACTTAGCCTGCACCTCCTACCCCTGTGGTGTAACACCCTACTTAGCCTGCACCACCTACCCCCATGGCACAACACCCTACTTAGCCTGCACCACCTACCCCCATGGCACAACACCCTACTTAGCCTGCACCACCTACCCCGTGGTGTAACACCCTACTTAGCCTGCACCACCTACCCCTGTGGTGTAACACCCTACTTAGCCTGCTTCACCTACCCCCATGGCACAACACCCTACTTAGCCTGCACCATCTACCCCTGTGGTGTAACACCCTACTTAGCCTGCACCACCTACCCCGTGGTGTAACACCCTACTTAGCCTGCACCACCTACCCGTGTGGAGTAACACCCTACTTAGCCTGCACCACCTACCCGTGTGGAGTAACACCCTACTTAGCCTGCACCTCCTACCCCTGTGGTGTAACACCCTACTTAGCCTGCTCCACCTACCCCCATGGCACAACACCCTACTTAGCCTGCACCACCTACTCCTGTGGTGTAACACCATACTTAGCCTGCACCACCTACCCCTGTGGAGTAACACCCTACTTAGCCTGCACCACCTACCCCCATGGCACAACACCCTACTTAGCCTGCACCTCCTACCCCTGTGGTGTAACACCATACTTAGCCTGCTCCACCTACCCCTATGGCACAACACCCTACTTAGCCTGCACCACCTACCCCGTGGCACAACACCCTACTTAGCCTGCACCTCCTACCCCTGTGGTGTAACACCATACTTAGCCTGCACCACCTACCCCTTTAGAATAACACCCTACTTAGCCTGCACCACCTACCCCCGTGGCACAACACCCTACTTAGCCTGCACCTCCTACCCCTGTGGTGTAACACCATACTTAGCCTGCACCACCTACCCCTGTGGAGTAACTCCATTTCAAAATGGCGGTTCTCCGACAAGTACATCGACTAAATGACGCAGCAAGCCGAGGATTAAGCAGGGAGCAAGTGTTTAAAGACAGAACACATCCTTTCAAAATGTTTTTAATAGATACCATTTTCGTAGTTATGACATCATGTTCTCAGTCGACATGATCGGTGACGACGTTTGTATTTTTATGCGAGTATCGCTCGCAGCAACCGTCCAAATTCTTGTCACCTTGCGCACATTTGCATGTACACTGTAGCAACCTTCAGGTGGTTGTTGGCGATTTGTTTGGCATTAGCCACTAGCAAGGCAACAGTGTGTAAAACAGTCCACAGAGTAGCTGCTGCACTCTTCTGACTCCTACCAAGATATGTTCCTTTCGCTTCCACAAGCACTTGACACATCAGCAGGAATTATTAAGGGTTGTAAAACCACATCAGAGACTGTAACTGTCATTCATCAAGCCGTGAAGCAGTCTGTTCAATGAAGATCTTGGATAAGAACATGGCTTATGTACTAATGGAAAACTGTGTATTTTAGCTGCCTGAAGTGTTACAGCATTGATGACTGTGAATTTGTAATGAATTAATAATTAATGCATTGAACTTTAATAAAAAACGATATGTACATTAATAAAATAAATAATGTTGTGTTAAATTGACTGTGCTTTTCTTTTTGGAACTTTAGTAGAATAATAAACACTGGAAGTCCGACATTTATTTAGACACTGGCGCTGTTGAATAAACGTGGCCCCTATTTGCTGACCTCCTAAAACTATGTTTATTGCTGACATAGTATATAATAAGCAATCGCTTTCTGCTTCTTCATGGTTTTTGTTAAGAGCCGGGACCCGGGTAATTTACCCGGCGATGGCGGTCCATGTACCCGGCTATCGTAGAGGAAGGCCGATTTTTATTATTCCTCGCGTCGGCTAATGACCAACCCACTTTTGCATTAAACATTGCATCTTCGACGTCTCACAGACAGGTCAGCGATCGTTGATGATCACGATAGCTGGTCAACGAATGTCATTTTGCCTTAATAATTGGCAGTTTTAAAGTCATTCGCACAGATATTTTATGTGTCGCCAAAGCATATTTACTTCCCACAATTTGTAGTGTTACCTGTGGTTCGTAGTTAGCAGACAGTCCACCAAGCACCTAGCGGATAGATCGGCAACCATGTCACGCTTAGTGGATAGATCGGCAACCATGTCATGCGTAGCGGATAGATCGGCAACCATGTCATGCATAGCAGATAGATCGGCAACCATGTCATGGGTAGTGGATAGATCGGCAACCATGTCATGCGTAGCGGATAGATCGGCAACCATGTCATGCATAGCAGATAGATCGGCAACCATGTCACGCGTAGCGGATAGATCGGCAACCATGTCATGCGTAGCGGATAGATCGGCAACCATGTCATGCGTAGCAGATAGATCGGCAACCATGTCACGGGTAGCGGATAGATCGGCAACCATGTCACGGGTAGTGGATAGATCGGCAACCATGTCATGCGTAGCAGATAGATCGGCAACCATGTCACGCCTAGTGGATAGATCGGCAAACATGTCACGCGTAGTGGATAGATCGGCAACCATGTCACGGGTAGTGGATAGATCGGCAACCATGTCATGCGTAGTGGATAGATCGGCAACTATGTCACGCGTAGTGGATAGATCGGCAACCACGTCACGCGTAGTGGATAGATCGGCAACCACGTCACGCGTAGCGGATAGATCGGCAACCACGTCACGCGTAGCGGATAGATCGGCAACCACGTCACGCGTAGCGGATAGATCGGCAACCACGTCACGCGTAGCGGATAGATCGGCAACCACGTCACGCGTAGCGGATAGATCGGCAACCACGTCACGCGTAGCGGATAGATCGGCAACCACGTCACGCATAGCGGATAGATCGGCAACCACGTCACGCGTAGCGGATAGATCGGCAACCACGTCACGCGTAGCGGATAGATCGGCAACCATGTCACGCGTAGTTGATAGATCGGCAACCATACCGTAGCGTTGCTAGTTCAGCAAAATGAGATGTCTAAGGCTAAGAGACAGTCGTCCATAGTGCATTTTTAAGCAAACTTATATGAAAAGGTAACATTTGTTAAAGCATAATATCCCGAAATGTTAGTCATTGAACTTGGAAAACATTATCCTTAAATAGCGTCTGAATATGCCAGAGTTTTACGGAACCGGTCAGCATATGCTGCTGGCGCATGGTGAACCCCCACTAGTCTAGTGTGATCTAGTCTGGCACTATACTGCCATGAAATAGCAAAAGGCACCAAGAGACGATGATGTGTTTTTTAGATATTGGACAAAACATGGTATTGCTTTGCTCTCTTGTGTATGTTATAGCACAGTAATTATCCACAATTCTACGGACTATTTGACTATGTGTATTTATATAAACATTATTGTACCCTAGGTCATAGACTAGTACATAATATAATTTGTGTAGTTCGATAATTGTAATTGTTTAATTAAAAACAACTTTTCTAACAATTTGTTTGTACTGCAACGATGACATAATTGTTAGTGATTTAAAATATACGTATCTTAGGCAAACGTTTCTTCTGATTTTTGTGAAAATAGCATATTATATTACGTATAGCGACTGGCTCGACGCAATGATTCTTGCCTACGTTACTATACTGTTTATGATGTCGTTGATTATTTGGTAACTTAGTTTCACTTGCTTCCTTTTGAAATAAATGTGTGACAAAGAAGCAATCGCTATCAGATCAACCTTGAATAACCCCCCTTAACAAACAGCAAAGCAGGACAATTATGTGACCATTTCCAATGTTCATATCAACAAGGTACTATTAGTAACCTTTGCTATTTGTTGCTGTGCGATAATTCATAATATTTTCATTAATTTGTTACGTGGTCATGAACATGTGTATGGACATTATTGGCCTATTTGGGACAAAAATGAGATTAGGCAAGACAGTAATTGTGTACTGCTATATTATAAACTAAACTCTGAAATTTCAATATGTTGTTTATCTAATAAAGGAATGTGCACAACTTGCAAAAATGGTTATCATAGAACTTGTTCCACATACTCATTTTGGGTTTTGAAATTCGTAAAATGTCGGAAAAGTCCAAATTTAAGGCTGTATTATTCTTAAAGTATAGTAAATACATTCCTAGTGAACCTAGAGATTATTACCAGTATCCGTGACAACATATGATAGCAAAATGGACACAACAATTAAACACAGGCTGATGAAATTACTCTGCGAAATTAACGTGATTATATTTTTTATTTTTGTGCATACATTGTTCTTCTGCTTATCGTTCATTGATGTTACATCCTAAAATACAGGTACAATTACATTATATATAAGTTCCTGATGTATTCAATGTGGTCTGTGATACGTAGTGACTTGGCCACAGGCTGAGCATAATAAGTGGTCCCTGCTTTGGGGTTCATGGTCCCTGCTATAACCACACTTAACAAAAACCCTGTTCTTTCACAGACAGGTTATTGTTCCTCAATTTACCCCGTAAAATTGTGGCATGCTGCGAGTATTGCTCGAGCAGACAACTCAACTCAGTGTCAGTAAACTTGCTTTTCCTTTCCCGTTTAACGGTGTAGACTGTGTCGTGTTGTCACCATGTCACCATGTCGCTAATGGGATTATGGAAAGGGAATGGATGTGATGTTGGTTAAAAAATTGGAACACAGCTTTTGAAAAAAAAATTTTTTCTTGTTTGCTGAGAATGACAATATTGCTTAATAAGCTTTCAGCTTAAACAAGACATTACTTTGTCCAATGAATTGAACGGTGTCATACCACAGTGGGTGAAAATCAATAATTCCTCAATCTTTCCTCCTAGCATTCACTAGACTGGAGAGGCAAGGGATCTCTTCAGTTGCTCCCAAGGAGCTCCTTCAAGTTACATTTAGCTCTCATTTGCTATGTTGTTGGTAGCTATGCATTTAGATACCTGTTTTGCAATTAGTGAAACAGTTATCAGAATCCTAACATTATTGTATACATAACCATAATCAACACAGTGGTAGTAATCAGTTAATGGTATATTAAATGTGTGGGATTCCTAACTGTGTAACTGCAAGAGCTGTATCAGTTTGTTGACAATCATCATAAATAAATATGGCTCGAACTGATTATAAAATTGCGGAATCTTGCTTTTGCAGGATACAGTAACCCCAGAAACTTTTATTTTGTGGAGAATAGGGGCTTACAGTAAGCTATGAAACTTTGTAAGGATTAAAATCAGCATCCAAATTTTCTATGAAATTTGGGCATGGCATATATTTTGTATACTTAGCGAAAAGAAACATGGGGATGCCCCACCCAGGGTGGCTGACCAGTCTGAGCTGGAGAAAGTTAATGACAACATTTCAGTAATGGTCAGTGGAGGCAAATGACCATTAGACCATCTTCTTGACCTTGGATGAAGCTGAACCATAAGTGACATTGTTACTAAATGGACCATTAAGACAATAATCTGTCTGCAAGAGAGTCTGAATAGGGACATCTCCATTGAACGCCTGATGTTCTCTGTTATTGCTATCTATTAACCCTCTCGTGGCCAGAATGCCCAAATCAACCTGACTACGCCTCGCGGTCAGAACGCCTCAAATCGCCTGGCAACAGTAGCCATTTTTAAACTGCTTAGTTGAAAACAGTGTTGGCCAATAAGGGCATTTCTTTCCGGCAGTCAGCAGATAATACAATGAAATTTGGCTATCAAATTAAAAAAGCTGGAAATGTTGACGATTTCCATGACTAAATACATGCTTTATTGGCAAACTTGTTCTGGGTTCGACGTCAAATACTGAATATGGAACCACTTTTAAACTACAGTTTTGTTTAC
This sequence comes from Lamellibrachia satsuma, assembly GCA_033239005.1. Taxonomy (NCBI): domain Eukaryota; kingdom Metazoa; phylum Annelida; class Polychaeta; order Sabellida; family Siboglinidae; genus Lamellibrachia; species Lamellibrachia satsuma. Next base: position 789,850 of record BSQZ01000116.1, on the reverse strand, counting down.
GTAATTTCAGCCAATCAAATAAAAGCTTATCGTTTGCTGCGAGCTAGTGTGGAGATTGTCTGCAGTTTCATAGCACCAAAACATTCGCACTGTGTATGATTAAATGATAAGTTCTGAGCATTCTATTTTTTGTACAATGGCATTATTGCGCAGCGGGATAGTGCGGCGTTTTTCCGTAGCTTGATTGTAATTAAGAATGTTGTTATGTCAGACTCGAGTGATTCAAATTTTGAGGGATTTCTGGAAGGTAGTTTTGACGTTGATGTCGTTGAGGCGACACGACACAGTTGACAGCAACAGCGACATTAGCCTTGATGAAAATATTTCTGACGACACTGATCATGATGAGAATGATATGTTTCATGTATATTTTAACGGAAATCATGAAGACATGCATTCAGAAAAAATACTGTGATTTAAATTTTGTTTACCCTAGACGTGAAATTCTTTTTACATTTTACAGCATATTAATTTATCTATATTTCAAATGCTGCATGTATCTGCTAATTGTTAGTGGAAAAAAAATTTATTATCAAGAATAATTTTGAAAATATTTTTTTCTTCAAACTTTAGCAAAGCATATTTTGTAAGTAAATTCACATAACTCTTATTTTTTGCTACTTACTTCAGCAGTTAGTTATTCAACTACTGTGCAATTATTTTTTTATTTATTACTTTTTATTTATTTATTTGCATTCATGCAACTCGAGCCAATTATAGGATTTGTTCACGTCATTTCATGATTTAATCCTGGGAGTGACCGCTGGACTGAATTCAGCCCGCACGATCAGTGCGAAAAGCATCCGGCTGATTTTGGTATCACTCTGTAGCAACAATTTTTGTTTCTGTCACCAGTACCTCACAAGGGAACAAATGGTATCATTGGAAAGCTGAATCACTCTTCGTTCTGATTCATATTTATTCATGAGCATATTCGATGATAGCTAATGACGATCTAGCTTACAAAATGCATCACATAGTTGGTGCCCATATTTGGCTGCTTTTAGGGCCGTCTGAGCTTTTTATTTACTAATGTGCCATTTTGTTTTCTCACTTTGTTCTGTGTCAGTTCACTTTAGGCCGGATTAGTTCACATCATTCTTTTATGCTGTCATCTGCAAAACCACGTACAGCCAATAGTTTCAAAAATATTAAGGAAATGATTTTAAACAGCCATAGTGTGCTCTTGTAGCAGTGAATTATTACTAGTTGCTGCTGCTAGTTCTGAATTAACAGAACATAATATTTCACTAATTTTTGTATCATGTTTATTGAGTATGTAAATAATAGGACTATATTCCTTATAAATGTAGGCATTTGAATTGCATGTGATTCAGTATTTTGTAATTTCACATATTCTGATTACTCAAGTATTATTAAATGAATAGCTATGTAGGGGATACATTATATACAAGTTATTTTAACTTCTTGTGTATTCCTTTCAAACATCTCTTTACATCACTGAAAAAAATATATATATATTCTCACGGCTATTGCAGCCATTACTGTTTGTTGTTTGAATAAAATTTATTGTAAATAACATCTATCTCAGTGAAGAGGGCCAGGTTTAACAAGATTTAACAAGATTGCCATCTAATGCAACAAGTTCCAGATGGCAAGTGGACAAGAAAGCCATTGGTTTCTCGAGAGTCCAAAAATTTTCATTTATGTATAGCTCGCCCTAATCAGATATCTGTCAATTATGTATTTAAACATATTTACAGTGCTCGCAAGAACAGTCATTTGCTAATTGGTTCCATTAATTTATATTCCTCTGTGAGAATGAGTACTCTCTAATATACCAAATCTATTCTGTCTTTAATTATTGCTGCTTTGTGCAAATCAAACCACATTCTATTGAGCCATACTTGCTAGCCCTATTTGTCAAACCCTCCAGTTACCATTTCAAAGTCTGGGCAATATCATTATTTCTACCTTGTCTCAGTTTGCTACACTGAATATAATATAATAGTACCTGGCTATAGACAGTGATGGTATTTCCCAGATGAGTTGAGTTGGTATTGAAACGAACAGGTCTGTTCGAGTGAACTGCGCTGCACTCAGTGTGACTCGATCATTTTTTTCTCAGTAAGCTGACGATAATTTTACAGATGTCATCTCTAAGGCAGAAATTCATGTGGAAAATTCAACTCCAGCACAAACCCATTTATTGTGATGACCAAGACATAAAGTCTATTTTGGACACCTTCTTGGCCCAAAAACCTGTTCATATCTGCAAGTCTCACTGTATCAGTGTAAGGTAAAGTCATCCCCCAGGCATTACGCCTTAGGAAGTCATGAAGGCTTATATGGCTAGTGCTTAAACCTGGTTTCTATAGTGCGAAGCAACTTAGAGTGCAGTTATACTGACTCTCCTGGACAGGACACTAGTCCGTCGGAGGTACCTTCCAAACAGTGTTTGTACTCATTTACAGCTGAGTAGACTGAGGCAAAGTAGGGTAAACAAAATTGCCTAAGCTTCGAAAACGAACAACCCTCGAATTTAGAGTCCAACACCTTAACCACTAGGCCACGGCTGACCCCCGCTGTATCAGTGTATGTTGCAGTAAAATTACTTACCATCGTCGGTGGCCTTCAAGCTGTGTGTTATCAAGGTTGAAGTTGACCTTCCGCAAATCATCAAGATTGAAGATGACCTTCAAAGAGAACACCAAATATTGGAAAAGTCCAACAAGTGCAAGTTTGTTTAAAATAATTGTGCAGTAATGAAAATATGTCACAACAAAATAAAATCAACACCAAACTCCCAACACATTTCATGTCTCATTTACCTAAACTGTGTTGCAGGTGTTATTATAAGTGAAGAAATACATTGTTTATGCTACGCAGAAATGGAAGATATTAGGAAGTGTACGTGAACGATAACAGCACATTACTCATATTGACAACTCCCAATCAAAACACATATGAATCTAGTTTACATCTGTTTCTATTTGTCTGTGTACATGATGGCATTAATCATCCATTCCTATCACAAAACACAGGTACTAGCCAGATTTGTCACATCTTACAGATTTACCGTAGGCTATTTACGTATTTTTTGGTGGTTTTGGAGGCATGTGGCCACATTGGGTGAGTTTTACAGATTTGTTTCAAATTGAGCAATCGTGATAAAGAATGCATTTTCTTGTGTTTCTCACATAAGTAGCAAATTAATAGCGATCAACCCTTAGCAAAAAATACATAGAAATGTATAGAATTTTAGAGAGAACAGAAGAATTGTTTATAGAAAACCATAGAATGCTCCAGATTGCAGAGAATTTGCTTACATCTAATTAAATGTTTGATAGATTTCTGCAGAATTTTATAGAATTTGGTGGAATTCTACAGAGCATAGTACTTAGAATATTATATAGAAAACTATGGAACACTAAAAAAACTATAAAAATTCTACCGAATATTTTCTGAATCCTATAGAATATTCTGTAAAAAATGGCGAAGATTTTTTTGTTAAAGGCAAGCAAAAATACCTTTGATGGACGAAAAGTGGATTTTGTTTAGGGGCTTTGTAAATATAAAAAATTCCAATAATCCAAAAATATTTTGGATAGGTTTGACCCCACCCACCCACTCCATCCATAAAAATATTGGAAAATTTAAAAACATACACATTGAATTGTGATTTAACAAATGGCTTATTTGTGATAGCCGTGAGGGCATGAATAAATCTAATGTCATCATTGAATTTGTTAATAATATAAAAAATATTTCCATGTAAATTAATATCTGACTGTATATTTTTCCTTTGTGGGTCTAAGATACATTACATCAGCATTTTGACCAGAAAAATTCTTTCAAAATAATGTTCCACATTTTTTTATCCAAGTGGACCCTTGACCCAACCCTGGTTTTTTGGGGGGATTATTGGATTTTTTATATTTATATTTGATCAGAACATTACACACATTTATGCAGAATTTCCATTCATAAATATGGATTTCTACCAAAAATTTTGCATCAAACCACAACACATTGGCAGGATCTCATTGCAAGATGGAACACAGCCCTGTGAAGTACGTTAGGCTGCAGACGGGAGCCTAAAAACATACGTTCTTATATAGCACGGTATCCAGTCCTTGGGACTGTTCAAAGTGCTATACACTTCACCCCCTGGCAGACCTGTTCATTCCAACACCAAATCAATTTCTTTGGGGAGTATTCAGACACACTGCAATTACTGCACAGACTATTCATTCACGTATCCACCTGTCTGTAGCCAGGTACTCATTTATACAGCTGAGTGAACTGTGGCAACGTGGAGTGAACAAAATTGTAAAAGTTTTAAAATGGTGGCACACAGATTTGAATTCGGGGTCTCCCAATTGAGGGTCCACTACTGCGCCCCTCTGTGTTGTGGTTCTGTATCTCCGTAGCCAGTATATTTCAACACTTTCACTGTAATTATAAAGTACCTGGCGGTTTCTCCTCAATTAAATTTTGTCATTCATCACATTTCAGATCCATTTCATGAACATTTATCTACTGTCAACTACAACATGCTAGCTCGTTTGTGCAAATTTTTATTTAGCTTCAATGAAATCATCTGACAAGCTATTAAGGGCCTACAGTATTTTTGACCGGATCTGGCTCAAATTCAACATAGAAGTGGTTTGGCTTTATATACTATAATGTAATGCTATTCACAGTTGTGCAAATTATCCAGTCTAATGATCAAAGTAAACTCTTTTGATGAATTTACAAAAGTACACACCATTAAACTAATGGCACATATTACATCTGAAGACACACTATAGATTTGAACATCATCGAACCTGATTTGCTATGGGCTAAATCAACTGAGATGGGAGTATTAATATATTAGCAACAAACAAGAGTAATCCAGCTCGCTGTTATAATTATAATCATTACAAGTATCAAACTGTAATTAGAACAGACACCCACAACAATGATCAAAATATGACAATGGGTGTCCACAGCACTAGAAGTAACAAGTGTCGTTTCAACAGGTGCGTACAACTTGTACAGTACACAACGGTACGCCAATGTACACACTTGTAGACCTGTGTACACAATGTTGTAGTGTCATTATGTGCTACCCGCCCACACACTCTACGCTGAGAGGCCACACTTGTTAGAGGAACGCCGATGAATTGTTTCTTTTAAGTGGATGCTAATTATAATAATGCCATCACACAATCAAACAGCTCTATATATATATATATATATATATATATATATATATATATATATATATATATATATATATATATATATATAAAGTGCTGTTTGATTGTGTAGTATATATATATATATATATATATATATATCGTATCTAACCTATTAAGCTTTCATGCATCAGCATACAGCCCATTTTTTATTCCGCAGGATACATAATTATTGTAACTTTACTAGTGTGGAACAACTAAAAACGGTTGCCATTTGGTGTTCAAAGGTTGGCACCACTTTTCAGTTGATCTACACTAGTCACCAAATGACACCACTATAGCGTTAAACAGTTACCATATTGTCTAGAGAAACACATTTTGGTGTACTACGCTTATAAGAACAGATTCCTTAACATTTTTCCATGGACCAATTATTTTATAAGCGTAATGTATGCTTATTAGGATGAATACAGTGTGTGTGTGTGTGTGCGTGTGTGCGTGCGTGTGTGCGTGTGCGTGTGTGCGTGTGTGCGAGTGTGCGTGTCCATATACACACACATGCAATATTCATTTTTAAATGGCCTTTTAACGTTTGCAGTTAGAGGACTGGACTGTTCATTGTGAGGACCAGGACTGTTCATTGTGAGGACTAGGACTGTTCATTGTGAGGACTAGGACTGTTCATTGTGAGGACCAGGTCTGTTCACTGTGAGGACCAGGTCTGAGTCCACCTACTGAAGAAGCTTGGGCAATATCATTCACCCCACTTTGCCTGTGCCTTTCAGAAGAAGACACCTTAAAAACTGTAGGTCCCTTCTACCTGGTGTCAGGGGAAGATCCCACACAGGGGGTAAAAGATCCCACACAGGGGGTAAAGGTGTAACCGGCTGTGGACTCACAGAGTTTGTCGTCTCTATCTGTAAACCCATTAGCATATAAATTCCTGCATCTACCCTATAGAGAGTAGACCACAATTAGACTTCCAGAAATGTTTCAAAAGAATGTACAGTGCCTAAAGATATGCAATTTAGCCGATTTCAGTGGTTTATTTGTCAAGAAGTATCTGTATCCAGCCAGCAAGGTTGGAACCTTCGAAATGCCGCATTTTTGACAGTGAGATGTTGCAGTATGAAGCGGATTTGTAGATGCGTAGGTATTTGTAGATGCGTAGGTATTTGTAGACGCATAGGTATTTGGAATAATAAGCTGTGGTCTGTGCTCTGTAAAGGGGTTGTTTGGAGTATAACTCTTAGGACTTAGGACAGTGGATCCGATTCTATATAACTTTGAAGCACCATTCACAACTGTAACCAGAACTCTTGAATTATTGTTATATGATGAAGGTCTGCTCATTGGGGAAATGCAAGGATCCTGCCATCAGAATCATCCTAAGGTAATATAATTAGCCACCTAGATCACTTTTCTTATAAACTGACCAACAACACCAAGGTAAAGGAAGATGAATTGGACCCTGGACTAGTGGACGTCTCAAGAGACATTGGAAGGACATGAAATAGTGGATCCAACCTGGGATATTGGAATTCATTACATACTGAGGCAGAGGGGTGGAACAGTTTCGCTGATGGTTGGGTTAATAAGGAACTGTGTAATGTCCTATCACTGTTGAAGTCTTTTGAAGAAGAATGATCTGTTGCAATCACAAATCACAGTAGCAATCTGACATCTCACAATGAGTTTACACATCGTTGATGTGAATTTACACATCACTGACATGTGCTTACACATTAATGATGCATGTTTGCACATCACTGATGTGTGTTTGCACATCATTGGTGAGTGTTTGCACATCATTGATGTGTGTTTGGATACACCTGGTGAGTGTTTGCACATCCCAGTGAGTTTTCACTTGATTTCTCAGTGTTTATGCCCTGCTTTACCCAGCCAATCCTACTATTACAACATACCACAGTCCATGTACCACAGTCCACATATACCACAGTCCACATAATTACATAACCACAACCACCAGTAGCTGCCACCAGGGGATTGCTGGTTGTTCACTGGGTTCAGATCATTAATTTATTTCAGGGTTCATATCATATGAATATAGTGCAAGTGTTTTTGAGATGGTGCCCCTTTTGGCAATTTTTAGCTGCTTATAAAATTTATTTTGAACAGGGACATGACAATATTTGAAGCTAGATAAAAATGTCTAGTGGACGGCTGGCAGCAAATACACGTATCTGTGATTGAATGATCCCTGGTGACGGAATGATCCCTGGTGTACGAAGACATAATTCAGTTTGTTTGGGTGACAAATCAAGGTGAGTGTCTTCCATGTTGATTTTCTCAAAAACAAAATTGTAGGATTCGACGAAAACACTACTGAAGGTCGGCGACAAGATAAGCATCAAAGCGTATAGTTTTTATTAAAATCGAATCATTATTTTGCACGCTGTGTGCAATTGTGGACTACGTATTAGCATAGGTTTTAATGGACAAATTAATTAGCGACTCTCCCTAAATGGTATTAATGGTACTAGTGGGGTAAAAGGAAATAAGGGTAGCACCCTAGAATCTGACTGAAAGATGCGTTCTATAAATGGTCTTGTACCATCAAGTTTGTCATTATAATTTATAGCTTCATCATCTAACTTTATGAATAAACTATACCTTACCCAGTTGCTAAGTCAGTGTACATTGCTACCTACACAAACAGAACTCCCACATGCATATTTAGCATAGCAAACCCTACTATTAACTCATTCATAGAAGCACTGGTTCAAACACATGCTGTGCCAGTCCCCAGGGAACCTACACTGAGATAACATTCCAGGCCAAATTTCTGGCTCTGGACCAACATCCAACAGCAGTAAACCACCCCCACTGTGCTTGTGTATCTGACTGCTGCACCTTGTTGATGTCAAACCTCACTACATCACCTGGCTGGCTTCAGTTGGCACACTGACATCAATTACTCTGGTAACAAAGGTAGATTTAGATAAATGCCCACTGCTACAACGTGGACTATGTGACAAGCTGGTGAGGAGAAGACGGAGACTGAGAGTGGGATGGGAGGACTGGTTAAGAAGACCAAGACTGAGAGTGGGATGGGAGGACTGTGTGAAGAAAAGAAGGAGACTAAGAGTGGGATAAGAGGACTGTGTGAGAAGACCAAGATTGAGAGTGGGATGGGAGGATTATGTGAAGAGAAGACCAAGACTGAGAGTGGGATGGGAGGACTATGTGAGAAGGCCAAGACTGAGAGTGGGATGGGAGGACTATGTGAGGAGAAGACCAAGACTGAGAGTGGGATGGGAGGACTATGTGAGAAGACCAAGACTGAGAGTGGGATGGGAGGACTGTGTGAGAAGACCAAGACTGCGAGTTGGATGGGAGGACTATGTGAGGAGAAGACCAAGACTGAGAGTGGGATGGGAAGACTGTATGAGGAGAAGACCAAGACTGAGAGTTGGATGGGAGGACTATGTGAGGAGAAGACCAAGACTGAGAGTGGGATGGGAGGACTATGTGAGGAGAAGACCAAGAATGAGAGTGGGATGGGAGGACTATGTGAGGAGAAGACCAAGACTGAGAGTGGGATGGGAGGACTATGTGAGGAGAAGACCAAGACTGAGAGTGGGATGGGAGGACTGTATGAGGAGAAGACCAAGACTGAGAGTGGGATGGGAGGACTATGTGAGGAGAAGACCAAGACTGAGAGTGGGATGGGAGGACTGTGTGAGGAGAAGACCAAGACTGAGAGTGGGATGGGAGGACTATGTGAGGAGAAGACCAAGACTGAGAGTGGGATGGGAGGACTGTGTGAGGAGAAGACCAAGACTGAGAGTGGGATGGGAGGACTATGTGAGGAGAAGACCAAGACTGAGAGTGGGATGGGAGGACTATGTGAGGAGAAGACCAAGACTGAGAGTGGGATGGGAGGACTATGTGAGGAGAAGACCAAGACTGAGAGTGGGATGGGAGGACTGTGTGAGAAGACAGAGACTGAGAGTGGGATGGGAGGACTGTGTGAGGAGAAGGCAGAGACTGAGAGTGGGATGGGAGGACTGTGTGAGGAGAAGACAGAGACTGAGAGTGGGATGGGAGGACTGTGTGAGGAGAAGACAGAGACTGAGATTGGGATGGGAGGACTGTGTGAGAAGACGGAGACTGAGATGCGAGGACTGTGTGAAGAGAAGACGGAGAGTGGGATGAGAGGACTGTGTGAGAAGACGGAGATTGAGAGTGGGATGGGAGGACTGTGTGAAGAGAAGATGGAGACTGAGAGTGGGATGAGAGGCAGAATGAGCTACAACGGAAGAAGAAAGTGTAGTGTTCAACTGATGGAGATTGCTAAGAGTTGTTACCCAGAATTTAATGTTTTTGATCGCTATATAGCGGCCGTGTATAAATGCAATCACGGGATCGACTGTAGATGGAAATACAACTTGCACTTCAAATTAGACAATTGGACAGAATTAGTTTCAGCAAAGAATACATCATACCAACAATAACACTTACTGATATAAACAGAAATCACAACGCTAACATCGGAACGCAAAAATCGGCTGATCTGATGTGTGAATAACTTCAAACATGATTGTTTCATAGCACGACAAAAGATGCATTTCCACCAAAAATTCCACGCGATTTCGCCTTGACGTTAGTGCTTTATTCTGCACCAGAGGTGCCACGGATTATTCCACATAGCCTCTATTACCGTAAAACCACTACACAAACTGATTTAAAACAAATTTCAGCTGTAGGCAGTTCAGGCATTTGTAATGAGATTTTATCTCGGTAAACCACGCTACGTCTATCTGTAATCCTGAGAGGTGCTGCCGACTGAAGTCAATCTAGATAATTTGGCAAGACATTAGAAAAGTGCAGCAAATGAACCCATTTCAACCCCAAGAATTTGGCTATTCAGATGCCAAGGCCCGTGTACCCTTGATTTACATCAACAAGGAATGTCACACCAGAGTCAGAGAGTGTTACACAGTACTGTACTTGTCAGCATGTGTCCTCTAATGATTTAAACTCATTGACCTTAACTTTGCCTTGCTCCATTGGAATAATCAAGAAAGTGTCCCATACAGCAATACTAATCAACAGATGTCTACCATTATACGTCCAACAATAATGTATACTTGTTGACCTGTGTTGCCAGATTGGGGCAGTGATGGTATCAATAATGTACACTTGTTGGCCTGTGTTGCCAGATTGGGGCAGTGATGGTATTAATAATTAGCTGACAATCTTGTTGTTTTTTGCTTGCCTCCTCAATTCAAGTTTTTTGCTCGCGTTGTCTTAGAATAATTTCTTTAAAAATCAAAACAATTTAGTATCCACTACGACATGCTAGTTCATGTTATTTAGTTTTGATGAAATCATCAGAAAACTATAAAAAAAATTTGTAGTGCATCCGGTCAAAAATCTGTGAGGAAGGACCAAATTGGTCCAGCTTCATATACAATGACTAATTTTATTAATAAAATCAATTATTTTGATAATTTCAACAAAGGTGCACTCTTTTATTAAACGGACTGTTCATATTACTTAAACTATTCACACACTACATATTACTCAAACTATTCACATACTACATATTACTTAAACTATTCACACACTACATATTACTTAAACTATTCACACACTACATGTTACTTAAACTATTCACAGTACAGATTACTTAAACTTAAACTATTCACATACCACATTACTTAAACTATTCACACATTATATATTACTTAAACTATTCACACACTACATATTATTTAAACTATACACACACTACAGATTACTTAAACTATCCACACACTATATATTACTTAAACTATCCACACACTACATATTACTTAAACTATACACACACTACATATTACTTAAACTATTCACATACTACACATTACTTCAACTATTCACACACTACTGGGTACACAACTAAACATCAATGAACCTGATTCACGACAAATTGAGGAGGGATTTTTAGGTTGTTAAATCAATATTTTTCAAAAAAGCACTTTGCATATTTATAATGGTGACGCTGTAATAGGTTTCATTTCATCGACTCTGCAATCAGCATATCTTTAAATAATTCATATAATTTGTCACAGCTGGCTTGCAGTCAAGGAAGACCATCATAAATCAGTAGGCAACAATATAAATATAACAGTACCAATATTTCTCAGCAAGTCAATATTGCTGTCTGAATGCATTAGCATCTGTCAAGGTGATTGATGGTTTCAAGGTCCTTAAGGAAGGACATCTTGGAAACCATGGCAACAGCCAGGGAATCAAGGCCTTGGTGAATATCTTAAGTGATGGCATTGGAATTGTATAATTATTTACAACAAGAATCTGACATACAAGATCAGAAATTGTACATAATATTTATTGCTGAATTGCTAGGAGTGCGTGCGTGCGTGCGTGTGTGCACGCGTCTGTGTGTACTCGTTGGGTGTTGATGAATAGGTGTGTTAGTATGTGTTAGTAATAGGGAAGGTTGCTAAGACAGAGGTGGGTGTGTTAATAGTAGTGTAGGGAATTGGTAAATATTCTAACCGATTGATAATCAATCAAAGAAGTTAACCAACATGTTTGATAAATATCAGTTTCTATATGTATTTCTGTAATAATATATACGAAATGAGAAATTGTTTTTGTCTTACTGGCTGTTTCACAAGTTAAATTCAGAATGACTATAATCAAAACTGACCGATCGCACAAGATTGTGATCGATTCCTTGATCATAAGCATGAACCAATCAATTGTCGCCAAAATGTATTAACTGTAACAGCACTAGTAGATGGACAAATACTGATGCGAACTTCCACAAAACAGGGCAACAGAATGAAGACAAGTGCACTACAAATTATAGAAGTGCAGAAAACAACTACAAATTGGTTTCCTAGCAACCAATTGAGATAAAAAATTATTTTGTCACTGTTCTTTACAAACTGATGTGGAGGGCAATAAATTTGTGAACTGTTTAAGGTACATGGTGTCCACAAAGTGTCTCTCACATGATAAAAACATGTTCGATTAACATGAATTTCCCTACTGATGACCCAAAACATACACCGAAGAACATTTGTGGCAACAGAAAATTGTTTTTATCACGTGAAAGAGCCTATGTGGACATTATTCAGCAATTTGTTGTACTCGAAATCAAATTGCTCAGTGAAAATGTTAGCGGTTTAATCTTGTACTTGGTTGAGACGAAATCTTAATTTTGCTTTGTTTTTCATGTTCTGCACTTCTAATTGTTTATGGACGATTCTTAATTCTGTTGTCCAGCATTGTGGAAGTGCACACATAGAAACACACGGTTAGCTGGAAGTAAGAAAGAACAGATGTTGAAAGCATCGATCTTGGTGACTTTCAACAGATGGGCTGCCAAGAAAAATCCACCTTTCTATAATTAGAATATTGTCACTCAAATAGCATTTCTTTCAGGTTTTTTTTCGATCCTCATGTAACTGTCGCACTCCCTGCTCCCATGGGGCTTTCTAAGCCTTTCCAGTTCAGAGGATAACACATGAGAGGGAATAAAAGACAACACTCCGGCCAGCTGCATGATCTCTCTCGTGCTTCATGCTCTTCCTCCAAAGTTTATTCTCGTCCATTATTCCCTGGACTGTCTATTGTAATTAATTTTCCCGAAAATAAGTAAGTTTTTATAATAGTAATTATATCAACAGCATGTCTTTGACATGAAATTCTGTATAAAGCTATATCGATCTGCATGACAATGTTCACTGGTTAAATAGGCCTATATTAATGGCATTCCCATTCTGACTAAGAGTCTGCATTTACCAGGATATGAAATATGCATACATCAAATGAAATCCGCTACATTTTGCGGGAAATCTACCCAGCAACAAAGTATTTATGCTTCCATTACTTTTGTCATTCTCTTTCATACTTATGTGATGAATGTTAGAAAATGTGTACTTTATCACGATTTTTCCGTTTGAAACAAATATGTATAGAAATGTGATATAGCCATACACTTGCCCCAAAAATTCCCTAAATCATACGAAGTGACAGGTGTGTTTTTATCTTTGCGAACACGTGTTTTTGTCTTTGTAAACACGTGTTTTTATCTTTGTGGACACATGTTTTTATCTTTGTTTGAACGAATATTATGCTACTCCACCCAGACGCTTTGCATCTCGGGTGCCACACATTCAAAGGTTCATCTCGGGTGCCACACATTCAGGGGTTCACCTCAGGCGCCACACATTCAGGAGTTCATATCAGGTGCCACCGATTCAGGGGTTCATCTCGGGTGCCACACGTTCAGGGATTCATCTAGGGTGCCACACATTCAGGGGTTCATCTCGGGTGCCACACGTTCAGGGGTTCATCTCGGGTGCCACACGTTCAGGGGTTCATCATGGGTGCCACACATTCAGGGGTTTATCTCGGGTGCCACACATTCAGGGGTTCATCTCATGTGCCACATATTCAGGGGTTCATCTCAGGTGCCACCCGTTCAGGGGTTCATCTCGAGTGCCACCCGTTCAGGGGTTCATCTCGGGTGCCACACATTCAGGGGTTCATCTCGGGTGCCACACATTCAGGGGTTCATCTCGGGTGCCACACATTCAGGGGTTCATCTCAGGTGCCACACATTCAGGGGTTCATCTCGGGTGCCACACATTCAGGGGTTCATCTCAGGTGCCACACATTCAGGGGTTCATCTCGGGTGCCACACATACAGGGGTTCATCTACGAACCCAGGAAGGAGACACACTCAGTACTGCCTCTCTTAGAATTCTTGCCAACTTCATTAGCTGTTGCAACTACAATTCTCTAGTCTGGAGTCAACAGACCAGAGTCAGCGAACCTTGAAATGTCACAGGTTAGGTGATCTGTAATGACCTGCGTGCAATACGTCTAACAATACAGTCTAACCTTAATGAATAATGTGTCATTGTTCATCCATGGGAGCAGCAATTGGATTTAGGCAATTTTCGGAAGTAGTCTAATTATCACAGGGAGATTACATTATGTTTACTTTTACATTCTGCATCTTGTCACATTGCACATTTTCTAGCGGTCTAACTTGTGGTGACATTTTGGGACTTTACCCCAAACCCCCACCCTGCAATAGTCAGTCATGACAGTATCTAATCCCCGGAGGTTCCCGGCCTACCTTCGAGTAAGCATTATAGGAGCATAGGTTGTTCCAGACACGAAACCTAACTATCGACATAGTGTCGGTACGTACATATGTATGAACGTATGTATGTGAATACGGGGGGGTATGAATGTATGTATGTGAATACGGGGGGTATGCATGTATGTGAATACGGGTTAATTTAACACATGTAAAGAACCCCAATGAACCCCCAGAGATAATTCCAATTTTTTTTTATAAAAAACACCATGATGCAAAACAATTACAATCATAGCTATTGTTCTAACCAACTTTCTGATCTATTTTTGACATTACCCCTGATAGGGATTACAGCAACAATACACAAACAGGAAACACAGTCCAAACATCCCTCAATCACCTATCATTAATTAGCATATTTGTATACACCCTTGTATAATGAATAGCGGAGGTCATTCCATGTCAGATCATCTAATAATCCTGTGCTTATCAAAACATGGATGTGAGACGTACTAAAAAATTTTTTTTTGGGGGGCAGCGTTAGCAGCTGCTTCGTTTATCATCGTACACCGATGTTTAAAAAAATTGTATTTATACATAATTTAATGTTAAACAAAAGCATACAATTTCATGTTTATTTATATTAACATAAATATGTATATATTTTTATGTAATTCTTATTTTTAATTCTTATCATTATTGGATATTTGGGTGCATAAGGGTTTTCACATTGGGCAAAAATGGTCAGCTTTGGGTGGGACCATCAATTGGTACAATTACCCTAATATCTATGTTTCAACTTGTGTCGATAATCCATACCCACCGCAGCCCGGCCTAGATCTGAGCTGCAATATCTATTGTGGATTGCTGCATGACTATCAATAACAGTTGCCGGAATAAAAGGAATGTTTCATCAAACGATGGACCAAAGGTGACTAATGTCTACCTGAATTAGGCCTATGAATATAAGCAGACTCAAATTGCAGCTGGCAAAATTTAGTGTTGTTCAAATCAACCAAAATAAAAAATCTTGTTGCACTCATGTTTTTTAATTCAACCATGTAATCCACATGCCAATATAACCACACATGTCAAACCATAGGGCTGTAGCTCAAATAGTTTTTGAGTTATGACCATTTCAAAATTGGAGGATTCTGTAAATTTTGTTGACAATTTTCAGAAATCGTGAAGATTTCTTGTTCTACGTAAAATACCAATAACTCAAAAACTATTTGTGCTAGAATTATGAGATTTTGCGTGCTTATTCTTTATTACATGATACAAGACCTGTATTTGTTCTAGTCATAAATGTTTTTAGCAATTTAAAGGAATATTTAGCAAAACTAAAGGAATATAAAGAAATGTTAAGGGACAAAAATAAAGGAATTTTGGGCAAAAATAAAGAATTCTGTTTTATTTTTGATAAAACAAAGTCCACTGCAACAACGTGGTTCAGTCTTTGTGTCGTCTGTCTAAGTAATTCCAGGATGTCGGTGGGTCTGACATGCGATACGCTTCCAATGGGCCAACAGACAATAACACTTGCTCTATGGCAGTGGGATTGATTATTAGGCACTGTTTGTACCCGAGACACGCCCCAGGACTGAAGTAGGAAGAAGTCTGCAGCAGTGCCTAATGACAGACTCTGTATTGAGGGGTCAGACCACAGTTAGACTTCTGGAAATGTTTCACACGCATGTAGTGCCTAAAATATGCAATTTAGCCAATTTCAGTGATTTTATTTGCCAAGAAGTAACTGTATTCAGCCAGCAAGGTAAGAATGTTCAAAATGTTGCAGTGAGATGTTGAAGTATGAAGCAGGTTCATAGAAGGTATTTTGGTGGTGACGTTACCAAAACACTGCTAAGCATTTTAATTAGGCGTTTGCAACATGTTTAAAAGAACTGGAGGTGATTTTGACGAAACTTGTTCAGAACATCAATGACATGATGACAGTGGCTGTGAATTTTTTTCTGAATTTTTGATGGTTCAGTTTTCTTATAATCAGACAAAACGTAAACGTGGCCACCAAGGCAATATTGCGCTGTGGTCTTCCCTCTTGAGTGACACTTGCGGAATTGTAACAAGTGTAATCAATATGATAAATGAACTTTCTGAACATATTTAAATCATCACACATAAACGCAGAAGATGTGTTGCTAGCAAAGTAGGTGTTGGTAATGTGAAACTGTGGATTTAAAGGGTTCTTCCTTAATTAAATTTGTTTGCTTGCCTCATTTTTAGAATCAGTTCATGTAAAATCAAACCTGTACCTAGTATCTACTATGACATCGCAGCTTGTTTGTACAAATGTGTTATTTAGTTTTGATGACATCATTGGGCAAACTATTAAGGTATTGTTGACCAGATCAAGTAAAAATTCACCGACAAAAGTGGTCTGGCTCTATATACTATGACGTATACTCTATATACTATAAGCCAAATAATCGTATAGGTGAAAAAGTCACTAGTATATTTGTCTTTTTTAGTGACAAAGCAAAATTGTTTGACTCGACGTGAAGGCGTCCTTAGTAAACTACACGGATCGCCGTGTATTTCGGGTTTTTTTCTGCACTGAATATGCATAAACTTTGTGCATATTTGCATCATCGCAGATATAGTAACCGCATTTTATATCTGCAAAAACGGGGAATTTTCTATTTTTAAATGGACATTAAAGTTTTACTGAATTGAATACGCATGTCTATTTCATGGGAAACTGCCACCAGCCGGTTACGATCAGTTTGAGGTGCTGCACCCGGCAGCCATTTACGGTCAGTTTATGCAGTGATATTGACATCTTATCTAATAATATACCATGTCAAGCTCCCGATAAGTAAGGATTCTGACCGATTCACCTGATCATAGAAATCTGATGGCCTAACTCTTCGGATAAAAATCTAGGATCCTTGGAAGCACGGATTCCAGATAAATTCACGACTGTCATTCGAATGGATGACAACTTGGCCATCAGAGGGCGCCACATGCAGCTCCAGAATTAGCCACAATTATCGGACAATATAGGCTGGCACAAATATCAAAATCTAATAAGTGTATAGTGCCAAGTAAGGTGTGCATAGGGTGGCATTTTTCATAAAATAAATATGGGAATAGGGACGCTTATTTGGCACTCAAGAGTAATGATCAAAACCAATTCTCTTTCTTAATTTTTTTTTACAAATTAATCCTATATTAAATTATCTACAAATTTAAAATAACTATTCACACACCACAGATGTAAACATCAACAAACCTGATTTGCGGTGGGCTAAATGAGTTGAGGAGGTTTGAAGACAATATCTACTAATATAAACATATGAGAATTACAAACAATAACAATGACTCATGTAGTAAATATTGTTATTCTATGAAATTAGGAGATGAGCAGTATTGACACGACATGTATAATTAGCAGGATACGATGGATAATTGCTTGGCTTTCAGCTCACTCAGATACTGCCAATCATTACGCTGACACCACAGACGATTATTAAATGTAAATGTTGCTAATAGTGATTATTTTGCAGGTAATTGCATTTAGTTGAGACAAGATAACGAATACGGTCACAATAGGAGGTTGGTTTGAGGGGTCAGACCACAATTACACTTCAGTGTTTCATACAAATGTAGCGCCTACTAGTGTTGTGTACCGTGTGGCTCTATACGGTATATATTGTATATACCGTAAATTTGATTCGGTATACGATACACATTTTTTCTGGTGCATCTAAAAACATACTATTGAAATTTACTATAATAAGATTTTCCTTGTATTAGCAGGCCTAGGCCATAGTGCCAAATTACAGCTAGTGTTGAACTTTAATAATCATTATCATGAATTAAACCACTCATAATTCATTTCCTCTTAAACCTTACACGAGAACACACGTTCCGCACACTATGCGCATGAAACACATTCGTGTGGATATAACAGTGGCGCCACACTGTGGCCATTAATCAACTTATATGATTTGCTTTTCTGAACATGTGCCGTTCCACATGGATTCAGGAAGTAGTATAACAGTACGTGCCATGATGTGTCGAATGTGTTGTCTTTTCATTAAAATTCTGTATCTTTACATAGCTTTGGAAGCTTAAAGTATTGTCAATTGAAGATGCAACATACCGTATGTCATACCAGTTTGACTGAATACAAATACAGGTTTCAAAACTGCATAAAAATACTGGTATATAAATCAGTATACCGCCATACGGTATACAATACTAGTGCCTACAAATAGGAAAATTTCAGTGGTTTTGTAAAGAAATATCCAGCAAGTTTGGTACATCTGAAATGTCGCACTGGCCTTTGGCAGCAAAATGTGTTGCAGTATAAAACCGATTTGAAGATGCATAGATATTTTTGTGGTGACATTCCCAAAACACTGGTAGGCATATATATGTATGTATATATATATGTATATGTATATGTATATGTATATGTATATATATATATATATATATATATTAGTATTTTGTGAAAACTGCCAATTTTGAAGATAAGTGTGTTTGCAACAGGATGAAAAGAGGTGGAGTCATTTGATTTTGACAAAACTTGTTCAGCACATTGGTAAAATAGCACCTGTGGATGTCATGAAGTTTGAGCTTTTCTGATGGTACAATCATGCTAAACGTTAATAAGGCCACTAACAGGAAAAATCAACTGTGGTCTGTCCCCTTGATTGGCACCGGCCAAGAGGAAGAACACATACAATAAAATCCCTGGAAAAATATGACATGGGCATTCAATTATGTATGGTCTATCAACAAATAATTCGTTTGATACGTAACGAAGATCATCACGTATGTGAAATGTATTGTCTTAACATAAAACTAACTCTATGTCTGCCTGTACACGTCCATCCGTCCGTCCGTGTGTGACAAAGAAGAAAATGAAGAACCTAAAGCCCTGGATGTGTAAAGCACCTGTGCGGTGTTGACTTGCCACAAGACTACAGGAATACTGACATGTCCCAGATACTATCCCGGGTCTAGACACTCTAATGGCAGATAGATCACAGTGACATGACTTCTGTTAGCAACTAAAAATACATTACAGCAAACAAGGTCATAAAGAACAGCGCAGAATTTGTTTTGTCTCATTTGTTTATCGAGGTCCATTTTTTGCTATTTATATATAATGGTTGCATCCATTTTGTCAAGGAAATACCACATATATAAAGGAGGGTGGAACCTGCTTTATTTTCCTGTTTTATTTATTCTTTATAAACATTCAACAAGCCGTCTAAAGAAACACACTCCAGACAGCATGTAGACAGGAACCCATTCAGCTTCCAGACTGATCAATGTTAATCTTAGAAATGCCAAAATCTATGCAACAATTTTCAAAGTTTCCACTTCTAAATTTGTGTGTGAGGTGTGTGAAAATTTTTCTCAGATTGACCCCAAATCCTACGCCCTGTAGCCTAGAAGTGGTGAGTACCTTAA
The DNA here is from genome assembly GCA_033239005.1 of Lamellibrachia satsuma. Taxonomy (NCBI): domain Eukaryota; kingdom Metazoa; phylum Annelida; class Polychaeta; order Sabellida; family Siboglinidae; genus Lamellibrachia; species Lamellibrachia satsuma. The sequence continues at coordinate 770,164 of BSQZ01000116.1, read as the reverse complement.
CTTGATGCAATTTCAACCTATAAAATATTTATGTCGGTCTTTGTGTCATTGTATTTTCCACTGGTGTTCACGTGCACATGGGTAGGGGAGGGGTTAGGGGGGCGATTTGGGGTGGATTAAGGGGTTGACGATGTTAAATTAGTGGAAACATGATTTTGTCTGGTAATGAGTCACTGAAACACAGAAAATATTATTTGATCAAGAAAATGTGCACTACTGTGCTTTGAAAAAAGATAAAATCAAAACAAAAATATTATTTTACAATATTATTATTATCACTTGTTGCACCAAGCAGCATTTGCAAGCTGTAAGAATGGGTTAGTGGGGTGTTTCTTGGAGGGAAGAGGCCAGAAAGGTCAATTGTAACCTTCCTAGCAGTGACGCTATGGAAAAGTACCAGGAGAGAGGTGAAGTTAATGGGAAAGGGAGGAGGAGACAGACACCAAAGCCAGGACAGACATGATGTCCGCAAGGTCATAGTTCATAATCAAACCCTTCTGCAGCCTGTCGCTCCACCTCTTGGTGTCTATGGTCACCCCACGCTCCACCTCCTGGGGCCCATGGTCACCCCACGCTCCACCTCCTGGGGCCATGGTCACCCCACGCTCCACCTCCTGGGGCCATGGTCACCCCACGCTCCACCTCCTGGGGCCATGGTCACCCCACGCTCCACCTCCTGGGGCCATGGTCACCCCACGCTCCACTTCCTGGGGCCCATGGTCACCCCACGCTCAACCTCCTGAGGCCCATGGTCACCCCACGCTCAACCTCCTGGGGCCCATGGTCACCCCATGCTCCAAGTGCATCCTCCCAGTAAAGTCCACAACAGTGGTTGTGTGGTTCACTGGGACATGTGGACAGCATGTTTGTCCTGGCATTCAGTCGTCTTTCCCCTTCATCTCCCATCAACTTCAACCGTGTCCTGCTATTTTTTCCAAAGCCTCACTATGGTAGAAAGTTGAAATAAAAAATTTTTCCTTTTGGCCAATTTCCTCCTAGAAACACCCGATTAACCCATTGTTACAGCAAATGCTGTTTGGTGCCCATTCCATGGTCGACGGGTCTCTTTCTCTAATGAATCACTAATGATCAATAATATAATATTATAACATATTTTTTTTCAAATCCCAAAGCACTGTAGTGCACATTTTCTTGATAAAATAATTTTTTCAGTGTTTTATTGACAATTTTCCAGAAAATTTCATGTTTCCAGGAATTTAGCCTCCTCAACCCCCTAACTCACCCAAAGTCACCCCTACCCCCTCCCTTAGCCATGTGCATTGGCACAATAGTGGAAAATACTGTGATACCCTATGATCACAAAAAGACCCACCTAAACCTAGACCCACCTAAACCTTTTCTTTATACTGAAACTGTATAAAATTAAGGTACTCACTACTTCTAGGCTACAAGTTCTTGGCGTAGGATTTGGGGTTAATCTGGGACAAATCTTCTGAAAAAAAAATGTTTTAATTAAAGCTTTGAAAAGTGTTGAGCAGACAATTCTAAATAGAAAAAACTTCAGTCTTGAAATTTAGTGCTGGAAGCTTGATACACATTTTAAGGATACTAAAAAAAATAGGTGCTCCCACAGTGACCCACATACATGCCTGTATGCATTAATTTGTCCACAGCTGTGTATACTTGACCCTCCCTTGGCATATACATCTGTAAATTCTGTAAAAATATTATATGTATAATCTATACACTTATATATTAAATTCAAACTGCTACCATTTAAACAGTTGGCATATAATTGGCTCCTATTATTTATTGATTCTTACGATCAATTCCACGTATTGTCACTGTCAGACGCTGCTCTAACTTCAATCACGTGTTATGTCACCTTCACTACATATATTAATTTTCTCAGTTTTATCCATTTCCATTAATTAGCTGTTGAAATGAATAGTACATTAGTGCAAAGTTGATGCCTCTTTCCCTACTAGACTACAGTGCAGACTTCATATACAGCACTTGATAGACCCGTTAAACAACCATAAATCACCTCTTAATGTACCAGTTAAGAGCTACTACACATTACTGAGGTAATACTCATATCATTGGTCTTAGTTGAAATAATCATAGAACCATACTTTAGTCAGCAGGTTTTGTGATTTTGTCACAGATTTGTTAACCCCAGTACCCAGGATTATGTTATTTAAATTTTTCTTTCTCATTTTATAATTATATATATATATAATTGTATATATAATTATATATATATAATTATATATATATATATAATTATCGTTTTATGATTGCATGTATCTTTTGTACGCGCCTATGAACGGACTGGTCCCAAATATATGGCGCTAAGTTTATACATCTTAGTAATAATAATAATAATTATATATAAGATTTTATTAGTTATGCATGTAGCTTTTCAAGATATTCACATAGAAGGAAACAACCAGTATTTTGTTGCAAAACCTGCAATATTCTGCACTGCAGACGAGCACATAGCTGGCATTTACTAAAAGCTATAAACATTGCTCAACTTAGGACATAATGAGGACATTTTTACAACACTTACACGTCATCAAATTGAATCCACCACAAATCACCTGTTCCTAACAGGCATTTTTAGGACTCCCATATATCATCGGCATAAAAATGAGTGCTTACACGTTTATCACAGTTGATTGGTTATGGGTAGGATTTTGCAGATCATTGAGGCAGGACCAATTGAACACGCAATAGGTAGACACCATGGCACCATGAGAGACAGTGGGCTGGTATCTGTGGCGCTGACTTTGACTACAATTTGTCTGATTACTGACTTGACAAATAATCACATAAGATCAATAGTACCTTGGTCTTTGCTCAAGGAAAACAGCTCACGGAAAATGCGCAACAAAACCTATTGTGCAAATGTGACAGCGTCAGGGCTATTTCCAGGTGCTCACTTAATTATTGATGAGTAATCAACTACATGCATTGTGGAGAAAAATGAGGCGTCTTTGTGTCTGGGAGTGATTACCCTTCCTTAAGACTAGACTGTTTTCTTGGTTTTTCTGTTGTTTTATGCAAAGAATTAAAATATTGTAAATTACAGTCATCGTTACATGTAAAGTTGATAAAAATTTTCAGTAATCCACATGTGAGGAGTCTCGATACACTGTAAATTACTTCATTAATCCATTTCTTCATGTTTCCGTTTCCGCGGTTTCAGGAACCAACTGGCTAGATAACACTGTAATATGATTCATTTAACCGGTTTGGTTTAGATCACTCCAAACTTCAAACATCAGATGCACTAAATCAGACAAATAACGGTCTCAGTGATTGCTACTACATCATAGCTAATTCAACGTTGTTTGACCTTTGTTCGAAGTCCTGTCAGTTACTGGACATTAATAACAAAATAAAGCAGCAGAAATATGAAAGATTACACGTCTTACTGAGTCTGCATGGCCAATGAGAGGTCGTTTAACTAATGGGCAATGAGAGGGCGTTTAGCTAATAGCTAATGAGAGGGCGTTTAACTAATCCGCATGCTTTGTTAATCCAGCTAAAACCTTCAAAATTGGAACCAAAATGTGTTGATAAAACAGACATGATTGTATCAATTTGTTACACATTAGTGTTGTGTACCATATGGCTCTATATTAGTGTTGTGTACCATATGGTTCTATATTAGTGTTGTGTACCGTATGGCTCTATATTAGTGTTGGGTACCGTATGGCTCTATATTAGTGTTGTATACTGTATGGCTCTATATTTGTGTTGTATACCATATCGTATGGCTCTATATTAGTGTTGTATACCATATGGCTCAATATTAGTGTTGTGTACCATATGGCTCTATATTAGTGTTGTATACCATATGGCTCTATATTAGTGTTGTGTACCATATGGCTCTATATTAGTGTTGTATACCATATGGCTCTATATTATTGTTGTATACCATATGGCTCTATATTAGTGTTGTGTACCATATGGCTCTATATTAGTATTGTATACTGTATGGCTCTATATTTGTGTTGTATACCGTATCGTATGGCTCTATATTAGTGTTGTATACCATATGGCTCAATATTAGTGTCGTGTACCATATGGCTCTATATTAGTGTTGTGTACCGTATGGCTCTATATCAGTGTTGTGTACGGTATGGTTCTATATTAGTGTTGTATACCATATGGCTCCATATTAGTGTTGTGTACCGTATTGCTCTATATTAGTGTTGTGTACGGTATGGCTCTATATTAGTGTTGTATACCATATGGCTCTATATTAGTGTTGTATACCATATGGCTCCATATTAGTGTTGTGTACCATATGGCTCCATATTAGTGTTGTGTACCATATGGCTCTATATTAGTGTTGTGCACCATATGGCTCTATATTAGTGTTGTGCACCATATGGCTCTATATTAGTGTTGTGTACCATATGGCTCTATATTAGTGTTGTGTACCATACGGCTCTATATTAGTGATGTGTACCATATCATATGGCTCTATACGGTATGTACCATATATTTTATATGGTATACAGTATTTTCTGCTGCATCTAAAAAACGTAAGTCAGAGTTTTTGTTAAGAGCCGGGACCCGGGTAATTTATCCGGCTACGGCGGTCCATGTACCCGGCTATCGTAGTCTAGAGGAAGACCGCTTTTTATTACCCCTCGCATTGGCTATCGACATTGCAGCGTCGACGTCCCACAGACAGGTCAGCCATCTTTGATGATCACGACATGTGGCAGCAAAACAGCGCCGTATATTCAGCGCCGGTCAACGAATGTCATTTTGCGTTAATAAACGGCAGTTTTAAATCATTCGCACACACATTTTACGCATCGCATTTTTACTTCCCACAAATCGTAGCGTTACTTGTGGCGAAGCACCTAGCGGACAGATCGGCAACCACGTCATGCGTAGTGGACAGATCGCAACTATGCTGGTAGCGGCGCTAGTTCGGCAAAATAAAATGTCTAAGAGACAGTCATCCATAGGGCATTTTTTTAAAGCAAACTTAAAAGAAAAGGTAACATTTCTTAAAGCATATCACGAAATGTTAAAATCAGTGTACTTGGCCAACATTAGCCTTAAATAGCGTCTGAATATTCCATTATTGCCAGAGTTACGGAACTGGTTAAACGTACGCTGCTGGCGCGTGGTGAACGCCTACTTGTGACCTAGTCTGGTACTATACTCCCATGGAAAGGCAAAAGGGATGAAGTGACGATGATGTGTTTTTGAGATATCGGACAAAACATGGTATTGCTTTGCTCTCTTGTGTATATTATGGCACAGTAATTATCCACATTTCTATGGACTATTTGACTGTGCATTGATAAAAATTACTTGTATACTGGTTGCTGCACCATTCGCTATATATGTTATAGACTAGCACATAATATAATTTGTGTCGTTCGATAAACGTAATTTTTTCGTTGAAAACAACTTTTCTAATAATTTGTTTGCATTGCTACGAGGAAATAATTGTTAGTGATTTGGAATATGGATGTCTTAGACAAAAGGTTCTTTTGATTTCTGTGAAAATGGCATATTATACTACTTATAACGACTGGCTCAGCACAACATTTATGACGTTGATTATTTGGTGACTTAATTTCATTTGCTTCCTTTTTAAAAAAATGTGTGACATAAAGAAGCAAGTGTTATCAAATTAAGGGTGGTTATAGCAGGGACTATGAACCCCAAAGCAGGGACCACTTATCATGCTCAGCCTGTGGCCGAGTCGCTACGTATCACAGTGGATACATCAGGAACTTATATATGTAATGTAATTGTACCTGCGTTATAGGATGTAACATCAGTGAGTGACAAGCAGAATGACAATGTGTGCACGAAAATAAAAAATACAATCGCTTTAATTTCCCAGATTGATTTCAGCAGCCTGTGTTTAATTGTTGTGTCCATTTTGCTTTCATATGTAGTTACTATACTTTAAGAATAATACCTAAAATTTTGACTTTTCCGATATTTTATGAATTTCAACACCCAAAAAGAGAATGTGGGACAAGTTCAATTATAAAAATTTTGCAAGTTGTGCACATTCCTTTATTAGGTAAACAACATATTAACATTTCAGGAGTTCAGTTTATATAGCAATAGAAAATAACTGTTTTGCCTAATCGCATTTTTCTCCCAAATAGGCCAATAATGTCCACACACATATTCATAAACGCGTAACAAATTAATGAAAATATTACGAATTATCGCACAGCAACAAATAACAAAGGTTACTAATAGTACCTTGTTGACATGAACATTGGAAATTGTCATGTGTTCGAACTTCGTGCTTTTCCAAATTGAAAAAAAAAACTTAATTGTTAAAATGTACATCATTTGTCACAATTGGTCACATAATTGTCCTGCTTTGGTGTTTGTTAAGGGGGTTATTCAAGGTTGATCTGATAGCGATTGCTTCTTTATGTCACACATTTTTTTTCAAAAGCAAGCGACACTAAGTTACCAAATAATCAACGTCATAAACAGTATAGTAACATAGGCAAGAATCGTTGCATTGAGCCAGTTGCTATACGTAATTTTTTTAAATCAGAAGAAACTTTTGCCTAAGAAACGTACATTTTAAATCACTAACAATTATGTCATCACTGCAGTGCAAACAAATTGTTAGAAAAAATAGTTTTTAATGAAAAAAATTATATTATGTACTAGTCTATGACCTAGTCCTAGGGCCTATAGCAAATGCCAAGGTGCAGCAACAAGTATACAAGTAATATTTTATAAATACACATAGTCAAATAGTCCGTAGAATTGTGGATAATTACTGTGCCGTAATATACACAAGAGAGCAAAGCAATACCATGTTTTGTCCGATATCTCAAAAACACCTCATCGTCTCTTGATGCCTTTTGCAGTATAGTGCCAGACTAGATCACTAGTAGGGGTTCACCACGTGCCAGCAGCGTACGCTGGCCAGTTCTGTAAAACTCTGGCAATAATGGAATATTCAGAGGGTACTTAAGGATAATGTTGACCAAGTTCAGTGACTTTAACATTTTGGGATATGCTTTAACAAATGTTACCTTTTCTTATAAGTTTGCTTAAAAAATGCCCTACAGACGACTGTCTCTTAGACACCTTACTTTGCTGAACTAGCGCCGTTACCGGCATAGTTGCCGATCTGTCTGCTATGCATGATGTGGTTGCCGATCTGTCCGCTAACTAACTATAAATTGTGAGAAGTAAATATGCTTTGGCGACGCGTATAATGTCTGTTCAAATGATTTAAAAACTGCCGTTTATTAACGCAAAATGACATTTGTTGACCGGTGCTGTTTTACTGCCACATCGTGATCATCAACGGTCACTGACCTGTCTGTGGGATGTCGACGCTGCAATGTTTAATGCAAAAGCGGGTCGGTCATTAGCCAACACGAAGAATAATAAAAAGCCGGGTACTTGGACCGCCATAGCCGGATAAATTACCCGGGTCTTGGCTCTTAACAAAAACCCTGCAAATGGCATACAGCAACAGTTGACATGTAGTGAAAGTAAACCTACTTCTTTTTTTATAAGTGTAGGCTACATGGTATATGGTGATATAAATTAACTCCATATTTAATGTCAAGATTAAATCTACTATTCTGTATAAACTAATTGCATAAGTTTGTTAATACAGTTTTAGAATAAAAAGACGCACCTTTGTATCGGTCATTTCACACACATGCATTTAAATCCATCTAAATTAATGTATAATGTTATTGTGAAGGAGATAATTAGCATAATCTGTCCTACTAGCTCTTAAGTTGTTTGTTAGATATTAACTTAACTGTGTATAAATTGGACAAGTACTGTAAACTGATATTAATTAACAGCTTTAGCATTTAAATTTTTTATATCGTTTTTGTATACTGATATTCTATATTATTTTATATGATGTCCAGTGCATTGTTCCATGAAGTTGGAATTAGCGCTATGTAAATATGGCATTATTATATAATATATATAAATAATACATAACAAATCTTGAGAATTCTGAAAATAATATAGGCTTTCATGTTGCCTGTTTTGGTTTTACCATGTAACTATGGTTAGTTTATTAAATTAGGTTAAGTTTAAGTTTAAATTAAGTTTATTAAATTAGGTTAAAAACAACAACAGTGAATGCTTCTGATGGATGGTGGGTGGTTGTTCACATCTGAACTTATTGGAATAAATAAACTCATTTGTTTTGAAAGATTTACGCAGCAGTCTTGGAATGCGAACAGCCGCACCAGGACTTCACCCTAGATTCATTAGTTGTGACCAAAATAAACGGCGTAGAAAATATATATGGTGACATATTAGACAGAGGTCATGATTTATTTTATCACTTTGTTACCATGTCTCAAGATTGTCAACAGAATGCACACAGTTGCTAGGATATATTCGTCCTTTCTCATGATAGCAGGAAGAGTTTTTTAAAAAATCTTCAGAAATCAATCAATATGCACAATAAACATATGCCAGGAATACTTTTGATATGTGCATAATTATTATCCTTGTACTGCCAACAAGCCACTGGCAAAATTGTAGTCCGAAAACATGCCAATTTCTATGTTAAAAAGCCATGGCACAACAATCCTTGACAGTGCATGCCACCTCAACATCACTCATAGCATTCATCTACTATGAATGTAATGCACTGACCTTTTGCCTTGAATATGACTTGCAAATAATATAATATAATAAAAAGTTACTGAACCGGTGAAAGATTATTTTGTCTAGCTGTAGACACCATTGTGAAGACAACACATTTGTACAAGATATATTCCGATATATACATCTGTGACCCTACGGCTATATTATACATAAATAAATGTGCTTTAAAAGATGTGACGCTGAATATCAGTCCCATTTTTGTTGGTGGTTTTCATGACAGAATTGCTTAAAAAGCATCTACAGCATTAGTCTTGCTCGCTTTCTTGAACTCACTGAGGATAGTCTGGCTCAGAAGAGATGTTTTGACTGTTACAGATTCCATTTTGTGTAGGCGTTTCCAGGAAGTGTCAGCAGTCAATCAGCGTCATTATCCAAATTCTACACTAAAACATTAATTTGCATGATTTAACTTTTCAGTATGACAGTTGTGTCAATACAATCAAAGTTGATTCGGATGCATCAAATAAACTAATAAAAGTCCCCGGATGAAAGCCTAATTAATCTAATTATGTATGCACCCAGAATCTAGGTGTATATAATATTTATAATGTCCGTCACAACAGAACATACGCTCTGATTCCACGCTGTGGCGTGTGCGACAAACGGTGGCGCCACATCCCGGAACATGGATAATCGACGTTACGTACGGCATCTCAACAATATATGATGCCATCTAGCGTAGTCTTTGGAATGAAACTTCTAGAATTGATACTACTCGAAAACTGAGCATTAAAACCCTTAAAAAAAACTGGTCTTATTGGGCGGAAAATATACCAATAAGACCGACAGAACGTTTGTGAAAGAACATAATTATATCTCGAGACGCGGAAAATCGCCGCAAGGTGCCCGCGATGTGGTCTCGATGGGTGTCCTTTCGTTTTCAGTCGTATCGTCGATTCTTATCGTTTATTCCGTAGATCACACCATTTTAACGCAATTAAACAACGTAGATAGTAACGTTAAGTTTAATAAAGACATATGCATGTACGCAATTCATGCTAATAGTAAACGGTTAGAGTTCAATCAACAAATAATTTAGCCTTAGTCTTAGAGTTGGATTTTGGCGCCATTTTATGATTTCGTAAAACAAACCTTAAAAAACTGCTGCTAGAAAACGTTGTCGGCATCATGCTTACTTACACGTGTAGTTGTGTTGTTTGTTCGGAGTGCTACTCCACATATGGTCGGCCAGCGCCTTGTCTGCGTCGTTTTTGGTATGGTTAACTACGTTTATGCGTCTGCACGCACGCATACTCAACACATACCGATGAATCTACTTAGTTTTAGTCCGGCAGATGGCGATGCGTGTAGTCGAATAAGGGAAGAGAGAGCGAGAGGGGATTACATTAGCCTTGATTATCCAACCTCCGTGCTGTGGCGCCATCGTTTGTCGCACACATTATCGCCTGTATGCAGAGTGTACGTTTCAGTGTGACGGAACTTATGAATGCACCCATATACTGGGTGCATTCATAATTAGCTAATCACGATGTAATCCGGGCATTTGGGTAATTCACAAAATAAGAGTGAACTTTTATCAGTTTATAAAATGCATTTCGAATTAACTTTCAACTTTGATTATATTGATACAACTGTACAGACTGAAAAGGTAAATCAGGCAAAACAATTTTAGTTTAGAATCTCGACAATGACGCTGATTGGTTGCTGGCGCATCACGGAAGACTGGACCATCGAGAGCGGCTCTCCGGAGGCTGGACCATCGAGAACGGCTCTCCGGAGGCTGGACTATCGAGAGCGGCTCTCCGGAGGCTGGACCATCGAGAGCGGCTTTCCGGAGGCTGGACCATCGAGAGCGACTGCCCGGAGACTGGACCATCAAGAGCGACTGCCCGGAGGCTGGACCATCAAGAGCGACTGCCCGGAGACTGGACCATCAAGAGCGACTGCCCGGAGACTGGACCATCAAGAGCGACTGCCCGGAGACTATACCGAATAGGCTCCGCTAGGCTGTATCGCCGAGAGTGGCTCCTAGAGACTATGCGTTGAGCAGGCTCCCCGAGGCTGTACCGTAGAGAGCGGCTCCAGGAGAATGTAACGTCGAGAGCGGCTCCCCGGAGGCTAGATCGTTGAGTGCGACTCCCCGGAGGCTATACCGTTGGTTGCCCGAAGACTGTTCTGATCTCGCACTTGTGTAAAATCGTCGCCGTGCGCGGCGTTGGTCACGTGGTTGCGTAGACTGTTAACGGCGGATGACGTTTTACGCTATAGACGCTACGTGATTACGTGCTTTACGAAAACCTGGCTCAGTCTCATGGGATCGATTGCAGCTCAAAACTTTTGCTGCCGCCATTTTACACTTTTCAATGGTGGCGCTACCACCAATCTCTATCACAACCGTCTTGTGGCAAACGGTGCTTCCCATTGTGACGGAATCCGGATGTTTGTACAGAATCTGGGTGCATGCATACTTTCCATCACAGTGAAAAGTAAACTTTGCATGCAGGCGAATATGTGTGCGACAAACGGTGGCGCCACAGCACGGAGCCTGGAGGAGAGAATCTCGCCAGGCTAGCGGTCATTTGTTATGATGCTTCATGGGCGGATTGAAAAATGGGGAGTGCCAAGTTTCCCCAAATAACGCAATTAAAGACGTTCGCCACTGCTGTTACTGATTAAACCATGGTACATGCTATCACTTTGCATACCTTCGTGATGAACACATTAAGCACACGATGGAATAAAACAATCTACGAAGCGTACAGTGCGTTGTTGCTTTGTGTCGCTAAATGCTTCTCCCAAACTCCCCACCAGTGGCGCTACTCACCAGTTCACCACTGCCTCAACTTACATTTGATGTGCAGATTCTGCGCATCTTTATTTCGTTTGGTAAACTGCTAATTTATGTCAAGAAATATCCTAATTTTAATTCCATACAACTGTGGATAGTGTTTACAATGAACATGTGAATAGGAAGAAAATAACGTTTGTTATTTTTTGAAACTATGTTACGTACTGAAGTGTTGCACAGAAATTTGGATAGCAACGACGTAACAAGTCTTAAACAACAATCGCGTTGCCCAGCAAACTACTTGTTTATGCCACTCTGCAACTGTCCATTTTGAATTCATAATCGAGTTGTCGTAGTGGTGATATGCTGGATGGCGCCAACGTCGGGGATAGGGTATTTCTCCAGAACCACATCGCTGTAATTCTTACCTCTCTGCTTTTCACGGACTGCAGCTTAAGGTGACTGTTTCGCACATGGGTTTGTAAGCCTAACAGCATGTGGGACGAAATCGGAATAATAACATTAATAAAAATTTCAGTTTCCTTTCAATGCGCTTTACATAAAAACATTAAATACACATAGACATATTATACATATAACAAACACACACAAAACTGTGTTAAAGACTAAGACAATTAATTTATAGGTAGACTAATTATAAGTAATTAAATTGGGAAAAACCTAGCTCAAAATAGTTAAGTACAATTATTTAGCATAAAACAATTTAAATAAGTTAAAATTAATGAAAAAAATGGTAATGGTAAAAAAGTCAATTGTGCAAACAATATTTTTGACGAAACAGGACTGTTTTCAGGACTTTCCTGAAAGACGCTGCTGAACTAGATGCTCTAAGTGACACTGCTGAACTAGATGCTCTAAGTGACACTGCTGAACTAGATGCTCTAAGTGACACTGGTAGCGCATTCCAAAGCCCTGGCGCAACAAAATAGGATTGACAGATATCTGATAAGGGCGGCTACACATAGATGATAAATTTGTTGGACTCTCGATAAGCCAATGGCTTCCTTGTCCACTTGCCATCTGGAAATTGTTGTTTGGGATGGCAATCTTGTTAAACATTAAAGGAGCGGGCCCCATGACGCTTGAGTTTAATCCTTCGTACTACAATCGTTGGTCGGCTGAGAGCCGTGAACGCGTGGCGTTCCCTTCCACTACCATTGCGTGTTAGACTTCACTACTTCACTGTGTCTCGACAACTAATTTTAACTTGATGAAAAAAAACATTAGGCCAAAATAAAGCGGGGTGGCTGGGCGCCTGACGGAACCCCCTGGATCCGCCCATGAAACATACACGTTTTAGCATAGGGTATGTGAAGTTTCATTCAGCAATACTTTTTTGTGTTTGTGACTCAGTATGTCTGTTACCGCACATCTGATGGTGGTTCGAACATTAATCAATATTCGAAATAGCCTCCCCCACCGGGTGGGATATTACGTCAAAGGAACCAATGTGGGCGTTTGGCATAAACAACGTAACTCAGAATAATAGCTATGTACATGTGAATTACGATTTTCTTCAACCTCAACTATTTTGATTACTTGCTCAATGTTTCGACTGCCATCGGCAGCCTTCATCAGGAATTCTGGGATGGCAAGTTCTTCCTCTGCTCACCAGTTGTCTTGGTAAGCAGGCCGTCTCATACGTGACTCGATCCATACCCCTCCTCGTCTCGATTCATGACTGGAGAATACTAGTGCATCCAAAGTGCAAAGTGGAAGGTAGTATACCAGATCCCTTGTAAGAGCTGTAACCACTCATATATCGGCGAAACAGGGAGAACATTTGGAACAAGAATAGAAGAACACGAGAAGGAGGTTGAAAACATCACAACCAGACGATTTACCAGAGAACAAAGGAGAGGGTCAACAACGACAGAGAGGGTCAACGACGACAGAGAGGGTCAACGACGACAGAGAGGGTCAACGACGACAGAGAGGATCAACGACGACAGAGAGGGTCAACGACGACAGAGAGGATCAACGACGACAGAGAGGGTCAACGACGACAGAGAGGGTCAACGACGACAGAGAGGTTCAACGACGACAGAGAGGGTCAACGACGACAGAGAGGGTCAACGACGACAGAGAGGGTCAACGACGACAGAGAGGGTCAACAACGACACAGCATACATCTGCAATAACAGACACTGCAGATAGGAACAATTGTATCATAGACTGGAAGGGGCAAAAATGACTGCCAGAGAGCGTGACAGAAAAGCAAGACGGATCAAAGAGGCCACATGGATCGGAAATACAACCCAGTCATGAATCGAGACGAGGGGGTATAGACTGAGTCATGCATAGGACGACCTGCTTAACACGACAACTGGCGAGCAGAGGAAGAACTTGCCGTCCCAGAATTCCTGATGAAGGCTGCCGATGGCAGTCGAAACATTGAATAAGTAATCAAAATAGTTGTGGTTGAAGAAACCGTAATTCATACACACACACACACACACACACACACACACATATATATATATATATATATATATATATATATATATACCAATTTGATGAACATTTTTATGAACATAGTTACGTACAATTCTTAGCACAGCTGTGCGTCAAACGTCCACCGAACGCTCCGTGAAGGCGACAGTTGTACGTGATGTTTGGATGTTTGGATGTATGGTGCGTGAAGGTGTCATTGGCTGCTGCACTACCAACACTTGACTGGGTGGAACGAGGAGTCACAAACTTGACTGGGTGGTGCAGTCACACTTGACTGGGTGGTGCGCACAAACTTGACTGGGTGGTGCGAGGAGCCACGACTGGGTGGTGCAGAGTCACAAACTTGACAGGGTGGTGCAGGCACACTGACTGGGTGGTGCACACAACTTGACTGGGTGGTGCACAGTCACAAACTTGACTGGGTGGTGACAGTCACACACTTGACTGGGTGGAACACAGTCACAAACTATCATAAACCAACTGGGTGGTGCGATGAACAAACTTGACTGGGTGGTGCGAACACAAACTTGACTGGGTGGTGCGGAGTACAAACTTGACTGGGTGCGGGAGTCACAAACTTGACTGGGTGGTGCGAGTCAAAACTTGACTGGGTGGTGCAGGAGTCACAACTTGACTGGGTGGTGCCGAGGGTGAACTTGACTGGGTGGTGCGAGGAGTAACAAACTTGACTGGGTGGTGCGAGAGTCACAAACTTGACTGGGTGGTGCGATGTCACAAACTTGACTGGGTGGTGGATGTTTGTCACAAACTTGACTTTGGATGGATGGTGCGTGAAGGTGTCATTGGCTGTGCACTACCAACACTTGACTGGGTGGAACGAGGAGTCACAAACTTGACTGGGTGGTGCGAGGAGTCACAAACTTGACTGGGTGGTGCGAGGAGTCACAAACTTGACTGGGTGGTGCGAGGAGTCACAAACTTGACTGGGTGGTGCGAGGAGTCACAAACTTGACTGGGTGGTGCGAGGAGTCACAAACTTGACTGGGTGGTGCGAGGAGTCACAAACACTTGCAGTGGCTGCCTTTTTATTCCGTGCAACGCCGGACAACTCGACAATTAAACTAATAAAACAAAACAGCGGATCCAGGGGGTCTTAGGGGTCTCAAGACCCCCTAGACCATGGAGGGGGGTCTTAGACCCCACTGTGCCCATGGCAAATACTATGGTAAAGGACAACGTATGTGGGCCTACATTGGAACTAGTGTCAATGTAAAGACTAAAGTATTAGCAGCCGGCTAATATTAACCCTTCTGTAAGTAGAACGACAGGTGTGCCGTCCCCCCTTCGTTTCTTAAGTAGAACGACATATGACTACGACTGACTGAGACCCCCCTGCCAACAAGCCTAGATTCGCCCCTATGTTACTGTCTTTGCTATAAAGTCAACGGAATGTCGAGTCTCTCAGTACGTGATATACGCACGACGCGTGGCTCACACTTATCTATAGTGATGTCTTATTCAGTATTATCACACTTTGAGCAGTCCGTAACAGTGTGTCATCATCACACTTTGAGAAGTCCGTAACAGTGTGTCATTATCACACTTTGAGCAGTCCGTAACAGTATGTCATCATCACACTTTGAGAAGTCCGTAACAGTGTGTCATCATCACACTTTGAGAAGTCCGTAACAGTGTGTCATTATCACACTCTGAGCAGTCCGTAACAGTGTGTCATTATCACACTTTGAGAAGTCCGTAACAGTGTGTCATTATCACACTTTGAGCAGTCCGTAACAGTGTGTCATTATCACATTTTGAGCAGTCCGTAACAGTGTGTCATTATCACACTTTGAGCAGTCCGTAACAGTGTGTCATTATCACACTTTGATCAGTCCGTAACAGTGTATCATTATCACACTTTGAGCAGTCCGTAACAGTGTATCATTATCACACTTTGAACAGTCCGTAACAGTGTGTCATTATCCTCACTGCTCTTGTCAATTTGTACACACAGAAGCTTGTTGCGATGCATTGAATACAGACGCATGTAACAATCAGGTGGGATCATTTCCCATTCTCGAGAACTGTATCATAATATGCCAAAATGCAATGTACACGTTCATATAAAGAAAATTATGACATTAAAATGGTTAAGTTTGTCGAAATATTAGTTTAATATATTATATTCAAGAAGAAATATTATTTATTATGTGCTCTATTTTGGTGGACACAGCAATTCCTTTGATTGATTGGATATTGATACAATAATTATTATTAGGGAAAGTGTTTTGTATAATGTATATATATATATATATATATATATATATATATATCAGGGTCGTCCTCGTGGTTTTGAAAAAGGGGTTTCGAGCGTGCACAATCAGTTGAGATTTCTGGGATGATTTCCGAAAAATGTTACAGTTAAAATGTTACCTAAAAGGGGGTGTGCACTCGAATACATCGACCCTCCCCCGCACGAAGACTGGCATAAATAGATTTCTTAGTAAGTAAAGAATAGGGTGACTCCAACGACAATGATAACAGTTGGTCTCGATCCCGTCCCGTAGACATAGATGACACTGACTCTTAATTTTGTATCGCTCACTCTGTTATCTAAAGCTTTGTGTAGTGATTGTTTTCATTTAATTATAGAATAACAGTGTACAATGCCATCTTATATTCTGTACGAACTATTGCGTCATTGGAACGAAAAGGCGTTCCCTGTTTCCTGGTTTCTAATGCATTACCTAGAAATAAGTGAACATATTTACTTGATATCAGAAGAGCGTGGCAAACCTGCATCTACTGCTACGATACTGTTTCATGTGGTATTTTTACCCTCCTACGATCAACCAATAACATGTTCACACGAAAGGCGCCAGTGAGCCGTGTCGGATAAAGGTCGACTTGACCTAAGTATTTTACATGCGTAAAACTTGACCGCAATATGCTCAGTGCCGCCCCCAATCTGGACACAACATGCGATGAGTGTTAAAGGTCCCTCCTCAATTCGATTTTGTTTGCTCATTTCAAATTCATTTTGCGAAAATTCTAACCTCCCTAGTATCCACTACGACATGCCAGCTTGTTTGTGCAACTTTTATAATTATGTAGTTTTTGTGAAATCATCAGACAAACTATTAAATTATTTAATTATGAAAACTCACAAATTTCGCCCTTGGTGAAAGTTCACAACTTTGTCATGTGATTCGCGAGAGGACGTATGTCACGCCAACGATCAGCCTTTACCCCATAAAGTGTTTATGGCTTGGGATATCCATTATTTTGAGTCTTAACAGATCTAATGACTAAAGTAAATTATTTTGATGATTTGAACAAAATTAAACTTTAATTAAACTGACTGTGGATATTACTTAAACTATTCACACGCTACATATCGGAACATCAACGAACCGGATTCGCGATAGGCTAAATTGAGGACGCAGTTTTAACAGATAAAACATGAACTCTGCTATCATGTAGGTACCTATATCCACATTAAACAAGAATGTGATCAACGTTATCACGTTAAAAACCTATCTTTAAAACGTATCGGTGGAGGAACATTAATTCTGGTAACTTTATATCATGGACATCGACATTAAACAAGTCGATGTGATATGTATCCACCAAGCGAATGTCATGTTGACCTCTCTATGTTAGTCTATTTCGGTTAATGCACAGTCCAGAAAACAGGTCTGAAGCATGGGCCTTCAAGTCTTCAAGTATATACTGCTAAAAATTGATAATTTACTATCCTGCAGTTTGTAACGACATCTCCCAAGGTGGCGTATTCTAAAACGTTTCTATATAAAAAAAATGTGTACAGTTCAGGGTTAACATTTGCGTCTACGATGACTTAATAAATTCGAGGGCGGCTTTCTGAAATGCTTCTGCCGTAGGTGCCGTGACTGCTTCCTGGGTGGGAGAATGCCACATTGGGATAGAGCGAACATGAGTGCTGGTAGATGATGCAGGAAGCTGGTAGTGTTCGGAGTTTATACTTGTGGTGGTGTCTAGTGCGAGCATCTGCCGTGACAATGATGGTTGGCAAACTGATGTGAACTTGTCTACGGTGGATCTCATAAAACAGAGTGGCATCTCTGAAGCAACATAGAGTATGCAATGTATCTAGTAAATAAGAAAAGTTAAATTTATTGACCCTCATATAATAGGTATGACTATCTGATTAGGCTTACGAAATACAATTAGAAAGGTAAGCAGACTGTAATAAAGCTGTTTGGTGCAACACCAGTATTTACAGGAAATATAACATGCGCTAGAACCAATTAGGGGAGATAATAGTATATAGAGTGTTGTCCTGACAACTTAATTGGTTGATAATTCAATAGTGATAATGATATGATAATCAGATACATTTCTGAATCAAAGCAAAATCAGATAACAAAAATAAAAAGCAATGCACGAGAAACTACCTCAAAGGTAAATATATAGATGTAGAATAACACACTGAAGAATTAGACGTCAACAGACGGCAACACCCTTATGAAAAGCAAAATCCATATATAACATGACATTACATGGTAAACCTTGACATTATGTGGTAAACTGTGGTATACCATGGTTTACCTGTGTCAAAACACCATGGCACTTTACCATGGCTTCCTTGTTTCAAACTACCATGGATTACCATGGTTTCCAAGGTATATCATGGTATTTTACCATGGTTTACCATGATTTACCATGGTTTACCTGTTTCCAAATACTACGATATTTACCATGTTATATTTTCATAAGGGCACAAAGCTACGCCCTTCTAAAATTATATATATATATATATATATATATATATATATATATATATATATATATATATATATATATATATATATATATATATATATATATATACATATATATATATTCCACCAATCGTACCCACAAAGTGTAGCAAGGATTCCACACTGAGCCACCCCCCACAAAGTGTAGCAAGAACTCCACATTAAGCCACCGCGCCCACTAAGTGTAGCAAGGATTCCACACTGAGCCACAGCGATCACAAATTGTAGCAAGGACTCCACACTGAGCCACCGCTCCACAAAGTGTAGCAAGAACTCCACACTGATCCACCGCCCCACAAAGTGTAGCAAGACCTCCACACTGAGCCACCGCCCCACAAAGTGTAGCAAGAACTCCACACTGAGCCACAGCGCCCACAAATTGTAGCAAGGACTCCACACTGAGCCACAGCGCCCACAAATTGTAGCAAGGACTCCACACTGAGCTACCGCGCCCACAAAGTGTAGCAAGAACTCCACACTGAGCCACCGCCCCACAAAGTGTAGCAAGGATTCCACACTGAGCCACAGCGATCACAAATTGTAGCAAGGACTCCACACTGAGCCACCGCCCCACAAAGTGTAGCAAGAACTCCACACTGAGCCACAGCGATCACAAATTGTAGCAAGGACTCCACACTGAGCCACAGCGCCCACAAATTGTAGCAAGGACTCCACACTGAGCTACCGCGCCCACAAAGTGTAGCAAGAACTCCACACTGAGCCACCGCCCCACAAAGTGTAGCAAGGATTCCACACTGAGCCACAGCGATCACAAATTGTAGCAAGGACTCCACACTGAGCCACCGCTCCACAAAGTGTAGCAAGAACTCCACACTGAGCCACCGCCCCACAAAGTGTAGCAAGAACTCCACACTGAGCCACCGCTCCACAAAATGTACCAAGAACTCCACACTGAGCCACCGCGCCCACAAAGTGTAGCAATAACTCCACACTGAGCCACCGCCCCACAAAGTGTAGCAAGAACTCCACACTGAGCCACAGCGATCACAAATTGTAGCAAGGACTCACACTGAGCCACAGCGCCCACAAGTGTAGCAAGGATTCACACACTGTAGCAGAACTCACACGAGCCACCGATCACAATGTAGCAAGGACTCCCATGAGCCACCCTCCACAAAGTGTAGGACTCACATGAGCCACAGCATCACAAATTGTAGCAAGGACTCCACACTGAGCCACAGCGCCCACAAATTGTAGCAAGAACTCCACACTGAGCCACCGCCCCACAAAGGTGTAGCAAGAACTCCACACTGAGCCACAGCGATCTGAGGTGTAGCAACTCCACACTGAGCCACCGCTCCACAAGTGTAGCAAGAGCTCCACACTGAGCCACCGCTCCACAAAATGTACCAAGAACTCCACACTGAGCCACCGCGCCCACAAAGTGTAGCAAGAACTCCACACTGAGCCACCGCCCCACAAAGTGTAGCAAGAACTCCACACTGAGCCACAGCGATCACAAATTGTAGCAAGGACTCCACACTGAGCCACAGCGCCCACAAATTGTAGCAAGGATTCCACACTGAGCTACCGCGCCCACAAAGTGTAGCAAGAACTCCACACTGAGCCACAGCGATCACAAATTGTAGCAAGGACTCCACACTGAGCCACCGCTCCACAAAGTGTAGCAAGAACTCCACACTGAGCCACAGCGATCACAAATTGTAGCAAGGACTCCACACTGAGCCACAGCGCCCACAAATTGTAGCAAGGACTCCACACTGAGCTACGGCGCCCACAAAGTGTAGCAAGAACTCCACACTGAGCCACCGCCCCACAAAGTGTAGCAAGAACTCCACACTGAGCCACAGCGATCACAAATTGTAGCAAGGACTCCACACTGAGCCACCGCTCCACAAAGTGTAGCAAGAGCTCCACACTGAAGTTTGTTAATACAGTTTGTTAGAATAAAAAGCACGCACCTTTGTATGGTCATTTGCACACACATGCATTTAAATCCATCTAAATTAATGTATAATGTTATTGTGAAGGAGATAATTAGCATAATCTGTCCCTACTAGCTCTTAATGTTGTTTGTTAGATATTAACTTAACTGTGTATAAATTGGACAAGTACTGTAAACTGATATTAATTAACAGCTTTAGCATTTAAATTTTTATATTGTTTTTGTATACTGATATTCTATATTATTTTATACGATGTCCAGTGCATTGTCTCCATGAAGTTGGAATTAGCGCTATGTAAATATGGCATTATTATATAATATATATAAATAATACATAACAAATCTTGAGAATTCTGAAAATAATATAGGTTTTCATGTTGGCTGTTTTTGGTTTTACCATGTAACTATGGTTAGTTTTATTAAATTAGGTTAAGTTTAAGTTTAAATTAAGTTTATTAAATTAGGT
Source organism: Lamellibrachia satsuma (assembly GCA_033239005.1). NCBI lineage: Eukaryota > Metazoa > Annelida > Polychaeta > Sabellida > Siboglinidae > Lamellibrachia > Lamellibrachia satsuma. The sequence goes on along the minus strand of BSQZ01000116.1, from coordinate 749,144 downwards.
TAAAAACAACAACAGTGAATGCTTCTGATGGATGGTGGGTGGTTGTTCACATCTGAACTTATTGGAATAAATAAAACTCATTTGTTTTGAAAGATTTACGCAGCAGTCTTGGAATGCGAACAGCCACACCAGGACTTCACCCTAGATTCATTAGTTGTGACCAAAATAAAGAACGGCGTAGAGAAATATATATGGTGACATATTAGACAGAGGTCATGATTTATTTTATCACTTTGTTACCATGTCTCAAGATTGTCAACAGAATGCACACAGTTGCTAGGATATATTCGTCCTTTCTTTCATGATAGCAGGAAGAGTTTTTTAAAAATCTTCTAGAAATCAATCAATATGCACAATAAACATATGCCAGGAATACTTTTGATATGTGCATAATTATTATCCTTGTATCTGCCAACAAGCCACTGGCAAAATTGTAGTCCGAAAACATGCCAATTTCTATGTTAAAAAGCCATGGCACAACAATCCTTGACAGTGCATGCCACCTCAACATCACTCATGCATTCATCTACTATGAATGTAATGCACTGACCTTTTGCCTTGAATATGACTTGCAAATAATATAATATAATAAAAAGTTACTGAACTGGGTGAAAGATTATTTTGTCTAGCTGTAGACACCATTGCCAGAAGACAACACATTTGTACAAGATATATCTGATATATACAACTGTGACCCTACGGCTATATTATACATAAATAAATGTGCTTTAAAAGATGTGACGCTAAATATCAGTCCCATTTTTGTTGGTGGTTTTCATGACAGAATTGCTTAAAGCATCTACAGCATTAGTCTTGCTCGCTTTCTTGAACTCACTGAGGATAGTCTGGCTCAGAAGAGATGTTTTAATTACAGATTCCATTTTGTGTAGGCGTTTCCGGGAAAGTGTCAGCAGTCAATCAGCGTCATTATCCAAATTCTACACTAAAACATTAATTTGCATGATTTAACTTTTCAGTATGACACAGTTGTGTCAATACAATCAAAGTTGATTCGATGCATCAAATAAACTAATAAAAAGTCCCCGGATGAAAGCCTAATTAATCTAATTATGTATGCACCCAGAATCTAGTGTATATAATATTTATAATGTCCGTCACAACAGAACATACGCTCTGATTCCACGCTGTGGCGTGTGCGAAGATAAACGGTGGCGCCACATCCCGGAATATGGATAATCGACGTTACGTACGGCATCTCAACAATATATGATGCCATCTAGCGTAAGTCTTAGGAATGAAACTTCTAGAATTGATACTACTCGAAAACTGAGCATTAAAACCTCTTAAAAAAACTGGTCTTATTGGGCGGAAAATATACCAATAAGACCGACAGAACGTTTGTGAAAGAACATAATTATATCTCGAGACGCGGAAAATTGCCGCAAGGTGCCCAGCGATGTGGTCTCGATGGGTGTCCTTTCGTTTTCAGTCGTATCGTCCATTCTTATCGTTTATTCCGTAGATCACACCATTTTAACGCAATTAAACAACGTAGATAGTAACGTTAAGTTTAATAAAGACATATGCATGTACGCAATTCATGCTAATAGTAAACGGTTAGAGTTCAATCAACAAATAATTTAGCCTTAGTCTTAGAGTTGGATTTTGGCGCCATTTTTATGATTTCGTAAACAAACCTTAAAAAACTGCTGCTAGAAAACGTTGTCGGCATCATGCTTACTTACACGTGTAGTTGTGTTGTTTGTTCGGAGTGCTACTCCACATATGGTCGGCCAGCGCCTTGTCTGCGTCGTTTTTGGTATGGTTAACTACGTTTATGCGTCTGCACGCACGCATACTCAACACATACCGATGAATCTACTTAGTTTTAGTCCGGCAGATGGCGATGCGTGTAGTCGAATAAGGGAAGAGAGAGCGAGAGGGGATTACATTAGCCTTGATTATCCAACCTCCGTGCTGTAGCGCCATCGTTTGTCGCACACATTATCGCCTGTATGCAGAGTGTACGTTTCAGTGTGACAGATTTACTTATGAATGCACCCATATACTGGGTGCATTCATAATTAGCTAATCACGATGTAATCCGGGCATTTGGGTAATTCACAAAATAAGAGTGAACTTTTATCAGTTTATAAAATGCATTTCGAATTAACTTTCAACTTTGATTATATTGATACAACTGTACAGACTGAAAAGGTAAATCAGGCAAAACAATTTTAGTGTAGAATCTCGACAATGACGCTGATTGGTTGCTGGCGCATCACGGAAGACTGGACCATCGAGAGCGGCTTTCCGGAGGCTGGACCATCGAGAACGGCTCTCCGGAGGCTGGACTATCGAGAGCGGCTCTCCGGAGGCTGGACCATCGAGAGCGGCTTTCCGGAGGCTGGACCATCGAGAGCGACTGCCCGGAGACTGGACCATCAAGAGCGACTGCCCGGAGGCTGGACCATCAAGAGCGACTGCCCGGAGACTGGACCATCAAGAGCGACTGCCCGGAGACTGGACCATCAAGAGCGACTGCCCGGAGACTATACCGAGACAGGCTCCGCTAGGCTGTATCGCCGAGAGTGGCTCCTAGAGACTATGCGTTGAGCAGGCTCCCCGAGGCTGTACCGTAGAGAGCGGCTCCAGGAGAATGTAACGTCGAGAGCGGCTCCCCGGAGGCTAGATCGTTGAGTGCGACTCCCCGGAGGCTATACCGTTGGTTGCCCGAAGACTGTTCTGATCTCGCACTTGTGTAAAATCGTCGCCGTGCGCGGCGTTGGTCACGTGGTTGCGTAGACTGTTAACGGCGGATGACGTTTTACGCTATAGACGCTACGTGATTACGTGCTTTTCGAAAACCTGGCTCAGTCTCATGGGATCGATTGCAGCTCAAAACTTTTGCTGCCGCCATTTTACACTTTTCAATGGTGGCGCTACCACGCAATCTCTATCACAACCGTCTTGTGGCAAACGGTGCTTCCCATTGTGACGGAATCCGGATGTTTGTACAGAATCTGGGTGCATGCATACTTTCCATCACAGTGAAAAGTAAACTTTGCATGCAGGCGAATATTATGTGTGCGACAAACGGTGGCGCCACAGCACGGAGCCTGGAGGAGAGAATCTCGCCAGGCTAGCGGTCATTTGTTATGATGCTTCATGGGCGGATTGAAAAATGGGAGTGCCAAGTTTCCCCAAATAACGCAATTAAAGACGTTCGCCACTGCTGTTACTGATTAAACCATGGTACATGCTATCACTTTGCATACCTTCGTGATGAACACATTAAGCACACGATGGAATAAAACAATCTACGAAGCGTACAGTGCGTTGTTGCTTTGTGTCGCTAAATGCTTCTCCCAAACTCCCCACCAGTGGCGCTACTCACCAGTTCACCACTGCCTCAACTTACATTTGATGTGCAGATTCTGCGCATCTTTATTTCGTTTGGTAAACTGCTAATTTATGTCCAAGAAATATCCTAATTTTAATTCCATACAACTGTGGATAGTGTTTACAATGAACATGTGAATAGGAAGAAAATAACGTTTGTTATTTTTTGAAACTATGTTACGTACTGAAGTGTTGCACAGAAATTTGGATAGCAACGACGTAACAAGTCTTAAACAACAATCGCGTTGCCCAGCAAACTACTTGTTTATGCCACTCTGCAACTGTCCATTTGAATTCATAATCGAGTTGTCGTAGTGGTGATATGCTGGATGGCGCCAACGTCGGGGATAGGGTATTTCTCCAGAACCACATCGCTGTAATTCTCACCTCTCTGCTTTTCACGGACTGCAGCTTAAGGTGACTGTTTCGCACATGGGTTTGTAAGCCTAACAGCATGTGGGACGAAATCGGAATAATAACATTAATAAAAATTTCAGTTTCCTTTCAATGCGCTTTACATAAAAACATTAAATACACATAGACATATTATACATATAACAAACACACACAAAACTGTGTTAAAGACTAAGACAATTAATTTATAGGTAGACTAATTATAAGTAATTAAATTGGGAAAAACCTAGCTCAAAATAGTTAAGTACAATTATTTAGCATAAAACAATTTAAATAAGTTAAAATTAATGAAAAAAATGGTAATGGTAAAAAAGTCAATTGTGCAAACAATTTTTTGACAGAAACAGGACTGTTTTTCAGGACTTTCCTGAAAGACGCTTGCTGAACTAGATGCTCTAAGTGACACTGCTGAACTAGATGCTCTAAGTGACACTGCTGAACTAGATGCTCTAAGTGACACTGGTAGCGCATTCCAAAGCCCTGGCGCAACAAAATAGGATTGACAGATATCTGATAAGGCGGCTACACATAGATGATAAATTTGTTGGACTCTCGATAAGCCAATGGCTTCCTTGTCCACTTGCCATCTGGAAATTGTTGTTTGGGATGGCAATCTTGTTAAACATTAAAGTGGGCCCCATGACGCTTGAGTTTAATCCTTCGTACTACAATCGTTGGTCGGCTGAGAGCCGTGAACGCGTGGCGTTCCCTTCCACTACCATTGCGTGTTAGACTTCACTACTTCACTGTGTCTCGACAACTAATTTTAACTTGATGAAAAAACATTAGGCCAAAATAAAGCGGGGTGGCTGGGCGCCTGACGGAACCCCTGGATCCGCCCATGAAACATACACGTTTTAGCATAGGGTATGTGAAGTTTCATTCAGCAATACTTTTGTGTTTGTGACTCAGTATGTCTGTTACCGCACATCTGATGGTGGTTCGAACATTAATCAATATTCGAAATAGCCTCCCCACCGGGTGGGATATTACGTCAAAGGAACCAATGTGGGCGTTTGGCACAAACAACGTAACTCAGAATAATAGCTATGTACATGTGAATTACGATTTTCTTCAACCTCAACTATTTTGATTACTTGCTCAATGTTTCGACTGCCATCGGCAGCCTTCATCAGGAATTCTGGGATGGCAAGTTCTTCCTCTGCTCACCAGTTGTCTTGGTAAGCAGGCCGTCTCATACGTGACTCGATCCATACCCCTCCTCGTCTCGATTCATGACTGAGAGAATACTAGTGCATCCAAAGTGCAAAGTGGAAGGTAGTATACCAGATCCCTTGTAAGAGCTGTAACCACTCATATATCGGCGAAACAGGGAGAACATTTGGAACAAGAATAGAAGAACACGAGAAGGAGGTTGAAAACATCACAACCAGACGATTTACCAGAGAACAAAGGAGAGGGTCAACAACGACAGAGAGGGTCAACGACGACAGAGAGGGTCAACGACGACAGAGAGGGTCAACGACGAGCAGAGAGGATCAACGACGACAGAGAGGATCAACGACGACAGAGAGGATCAACGACGACAGAGAGGGTCAACGACGACAGAGAGGGTCAACGACGACAGAGAGGTTCAACGACGACAGAGAGGGTCAACGACGACAGAGAGGGGTCAACGACGACAGAGAGGGTCAACGACGACAGAGAGGGACGACGACAGAGAGGTCAACAACGACACAGCATACATCTGCAATAACAGACACTGCAGACAGGAACAATTGTATCATAGACTGGAAGGGGCAAAAATGACTGACAGAGAGCGTGACAGAAAAGCAAGACGGATCAAAGAGGCCACATGGATCGGAAATACAATCCAGTCATGAATCGAGACGAGGGGGTATAGACTGAGTCATGCATAGGACGACCTGCTTAACACGACAACTGGCGAGCAGAGGAAGAACTTGCCGTCCCAGAATTCCTGATGAAGGCTGCCGATGGCAGTCGAAACATTGAATAAGTAATCAAAATAGTTGTGGTTGAAGAAACCGTAATTCATACACACACACACACACACACACACACACACATATATATATATACCAATTTGATGAACATTTTTATGAACATAGTTACGTACAATTCTTAGCACAGCTGTGCGTCAAACGTCCACCGAACGCTCCGTGAAGGCGACAGTTGTACGTGATGTTTGGATGTTTGGATGTTTGGATGTTTGGATGTATGGTGCGTGAAGGTGTCATTGGCTGTGCACTACCAACACTTGACTGGGTGGAACGAGGAGTCACAAACTTGACTGGGTGGTGCGAGGAGTCACAAACTTGACTGGGTGGTGCGAGGAGTCACAAACTTGACTGGGTGGTGCGGAGGAGTCACAAACTTGATCAGTGGTGCGAGGAGTCACAAACTTGACGGGTGGGTGCTAGAGTCACAATTTGACTGGGTGGTGCGAGGAGTCACAAACTGACTGGGTAAAAGTGAGGGCGAGGTCACAAACTTGACTGGGTGGAAATGAGGAGTCACAAACTTGACTGGGTGGTGAGTGAGGAGTCACAACCCTGACTGGGTGGGTGCGAGGAGTCACAAACTTGACTGGGTGTGCGTGAGGAGTCACAAACTTGACTGGGTGGTGCGAGGAGTCACAAACTTGACTGGGTGCAAGGAGTCACAAACTTGACTGGGTGGTGAGGGAGTCACAAACTTGACTGGGTGGTGGGAGGAGTCACAAACTGACTGGGTGGGTGAGTGAGGAGTCACAAACTTGACTGGGTGGTGCAAGAACAACTTGACTGGGTGGTGCGAGGAGTCACAAACTTGACTGGGTGGTGCGAGGAGTCACAAACTTGACTGGGTGGTGCGAGTGAGTCACAAACTTGACTGGGTGGTGCGAGGAGTCACAACTTGACTGGGTGGAGTCACAAACTTGACTGGGTGGTGCGACTTGACTGGGTGGTGCGAGGAGTCACAAACTTGACTGGGTGGTGACTGGGTGGAGAGGAGTCACAAACTTGACTGGGTGGTGCAGGAGTCACAACTTGACTGGTGGAAAGATGAGTCACAAACGGACTGGGTGGGGAGTCACAAACTTGACTGGGTGGTGCGAGGAGTCACAAACTTGACTGGGTGGTGCGAGGAGTCACAAACACTTGCAGTGGCTGCCTTTTTATTCCGTGCAACGCCGGACAACTCGACAATTAAACTAATAAAACAAAACAGCGGATCCAGGGGTCTTAGGGTCTCAAGACCCCTAGACCATGGAGGGGGTCTTAGACCCCACTGTGCCCATGGCAAATACTATGGTAAAGGACAACGTATGTGGGCCTACATTGGAACTAGTGTCAATGTAAAGACTAAAGTATTAGCAGCCGGCTAATATTAACCCTTCTGTAAGTAGAACGACAGGTGTGCCGTCCCCCTTCGTTTCTTAAGTAGAACGACATATGACTACGACTGACTGAGACCCCCTGCCAACAAGCCTAGATTCGCCCTATGTTACTGTCTTTGCTATAAAGTCAACGGAATGTCGAGTCTCTCAGGTACGTGATATACGCACGACGCGTGGCTCACACTTATCTATAGTGATGTCTTATTCAGTATTATCACACTTTGAGCAGTCCGTAACAGTGTGTCATCATCACACTTTGAGAAGTCCGTAACAGTGTGTCATTATCACTTTGAGCAGTGTAACAGTATGTCATCACACTTTGAGAAGTCCGTAACAGTGTGTCATTATCACACTCTGAGCAGTCCGTAACAGTGTGTCATTATCACACTTTGAGCAGTCCGTAACAGTGTGTCATTATCACACTTTGAGAAGTCCGTAACAGTGTGTCATTATCACACTTTGAGCAGTCCGTAACAGTGTGTCATTATCACATTTTGAGCAGTCCGTAACGTAACACCTTTGAGCAGTCCGAAGTGTCATTATCACACTTTGATCAGTCCGTAACAGTGTATCATTATCACACTTTGAGCAGTCCGTAACAGTGTATCATTATCACACTTTGAACAGTCCGTAACAGTGTGTCATTATCCTCACTGCTCTTGTCAATTTGTACACACAGAAGCTTGTTGCGATGCATTGAATACAGACGCATGTAACAATCAGGTGGGATCATTTCCCATTCTCGAGAACTGTATCATAATATGCCAAAATGCAATGTACACGTTCATATAAAGAAAATTATGACATTAAAAATGGTTAAGTTTGTCGAAATATTAGTTTAATATATTATATTCAAGAAGAAATATTATTTATTATGTGCTCTATTTTGGTGGACACAGCAATTCCTTTGATTGATTGGATATTGATACAATAATTATTATTAGGAAAGTGTTTTGTATAATGTATATATATATATATATATATATATATATATATATATATATATATATATATATATATATATATATATATATATATATATATATATATATATATATATATATATATATATATATATATATATATATATATATATATATATATATATATATATATATATATATATATATCAGGGTCGTCCTCGTGGTTTTGAAAAGGGTTTCGAGCGTGCACAATCAGTTGAGATTTCTGGGATGATTTCCGAAAAATGTTACAGTTAAAAAAATGTTACCTAAAAGGGGGTGTGCACTCGAATACATCGACCCTCCCCGCACGTACGAAGACTGGCATAAATAGATTTCTTAGTAAGTAAAGAATAGGGTGACTCCAACGACAATGATAACAGTTGGTCTCGATCCCGTCCCGTAGACATAGATGACACTGACTCTTAATTTTGTATCGCTCACTCTGTTATCTAAAGCTTTGTGTAGTGATTGTTTTCATTTAATTATAGAATAACAGTGTACAATGCCATCTTATATTCTGTACGAACTATTGCGTCATTGGAACGAATAAGGCGTTCCCCTGTTTCCTGGTTTCTAATGCATTACCTAGAAATAAGTGAACATATTTACTTGATATCAGAAGAGCGTGGCAAACCTGCATCTACTGCTACGATACTGTTTCATGTGGTATTTTTACCCTCCTACGATCAACCAATAACATGTTCACACGAAAGGCGCCAGTGAGCCGTGTCGGATAAAGGTCGACTTGACCTAAGTATTTTACATGCGTAAAACTTGACCGCAATATGCTCAGTGCCGCCCCCAATCTGGACACAACATGCGATGAGTGTTAAAGGTCCCTCCTCAATTCGATTTTGTTTGCTCATTTCAAATTCATTTTGCGAAAATTCTAACCTCCTAGTATCCACTACGACATGCCAGCTTGTTTATGCAACTTTTATAATTATGTAGTTTTTGTGAAATCATCAGACAAACTATTAAATTATTTAATTATGAAAACTCACAAATTTCGCCCTTGGTGAAAGTTCACAACTTTGTCATGTGATTCGCGAGAGACGTATGTCACGCCAACGATCAGCCTTTACCCCATAAAGTGTTTATGGCTTGGGATATCCATTATTTTGAGTCTTAACAGATCTAATGACTAAAGTAAATTATTTTGATGATTTGAACAAAATTAAACTTTAATTAAACTGACTGTGGATATTACTTAAACTATTCACGCTACATATCGGAACATCAACGAACCGGATTCGCGATAGGCTAAATTGAGGACGCAGTTTTAACAGATAAAACATGAACTCTGCTATCATGTAGGTACCTATATCCACATTAAACAAGAATGTGATCAACGTTATCACGTTAAAAACCTATCTTTAAAACGTATCGGTGGAGGAACATTAATTCTGGTAACTTTATATCATGGACATCGACATTAAACAAGTCGATGTGATATGTATCCACCAAGCGAATGTCATGTTGACCTCTCTATGTTAGTCTATTTCTGGTTAATGCACAGTCCAGAAAACAGGTCTGAAGCATGGGCCTTCAAGTCTTCAAGTATATACTGCTAAAAATTGATAATTTACTATCCTGCAGTTTGTAACGACATCTCCCAAGGTGGCGTATTCTAAAACGTTTCTATATAAAAAAAAAGTGTACAGTTCAGGGTTAACATTTGCGTCTACGATGACTTAATAAATTCGAGGGCGGCTTTCTGAAATGCTTCTGCCGTAGGTGCCGTGACTGCTTCCTGGGTGGGAGAATGCCACATTGGGATAGAGCGAACATGAGTGCTGGTAGATGATGCAGGAAGCTGGTAGTGTTCGGAGTTTATACTTGTGGTGGTGTCTAGTGCGAGCATCTGCCGTGACAATGATGGTTGGCAAACTGATGTGAACTTGTCTACAGTGGATCTCATAAAACAGAGTGGCATCTCTGAAGCAACATAGAGTATGCAATGTATCTAGTAAATAAGAAAAAGTTAAATTTATTGACCCTCATATAATAGGTATGACTATCTGATTAGGCTTACGAAATACAATTAGAAAGGTAAGCAGACTGTAATAAAGCTGTTTGGTGCAACACCAGTATTTACAGGAAATATAACATGCGCTAGAACCAATTAGGGGAGATAATAGTATATAGAGTGTTGTCCTGACAACTTAATTGGTTGATAATTCAATAGTGATAATGATATGATAATCAGATACATTTCTGAATCAAAGCAAAATCAGATAACAAAAATAAAAAGCAATGCACGAGAAACTACCTCAAAGGTAAATATATAGATGTAGAATAACACACTGAAGAATTAGACGTCAACAGACGGCAACACCCTTATGAAAAGCAAAATCCATATATAACATGACATTACATGGTAAACCTTGACATTATGTGGTAAACTGTGGTATACCATGGTTTACCTGTGTCAAACACCATGGCACTTTACCATGGCTTCCTTGTTTCAAACTACCATGGATTACCATGGTTTCCAAGGTATATCATGGTATTTTACCATGGTTTACCATGATTTACCATGGTTTTACCTGTTTCCAAATACTACGATATTTACCATGTTATATTTTCATAAGGGCACAAAGCTACGCCCTTCTAAATATATATATATATATATATATATATATATATATATATATATATATATATATATATATATATATATATATATATATATATATATATATTCCACCAATCGTACCCACAAAGTATAGCAAGGATTCCACACTGAGCCACCCCCACAAAGTGTAGCAAGAACTCCACATTAAGCCACCGCCCACTAAGTGTAGCAAGGGATTCCACACTGAGCCACAGCGATCACAAATTGTAGCAAGGACTCCACACTGAGCCACCGCTCCACAAAGTGTAGCAAGAACTCCACACTGATCCACCGCCCCACAAAGTGTAGCAAGAACTCCACACTGAGCCACCGCCCCACAAAGTGTAGCAAGAACTCCACACTGAGCCACAGCGCCCACAAATTGTAGCAAGGACTCCACACTGAGCCACAGCGCCCACAAATTGTAGCAAGGACTCCACACTGAGCTACCGCGCCCACAAAGTGTAGCAAGAACTCCACACTGAGCCACCGCCCCACAAAGTGTAGCAAGGATTCCACACTGAGCCACAGCGATCACAAATTGTAGCAAGGACTCCACACTGAGCCACCGCCCCACAAAGTGTAGCAAGAACTCCACACTGAGCCACAGCGATCACAAATTGTAGCAAGGACTCACACTGAGCCACAGCGCCCACAAATTGTAGCAAGGACTCCACACTGAGCTACCGCGCCCACAAAGTGTAGCAAGAACTCCACACTGAGCCACCGCCCCACAAAGTGTAGCAAGGATTCCACACTGAGCCACAGCGATCACAAATTGTAGCAAGGACTCCACACTGAGCCACCGCTCCACAAAGTGTAGCAAGAACTCCACACTGAGCCACCGCCCACAAAGTGTAGCAAGAACTCCACACTGAGCCACCGCTCCACAAAATGTACCAAGAACTCCACACTGAGCCACCGCGCCCACAAAGTGTAGCAAGAACTCCACACTGAGCCACCGCCCCACAAAGTGTAGCAAGAACTCCACACTGAGCCACAGCGATCACAAATTGTAGCAAGGACTCCACACTGAGCCACAGCGCCCACAAATTGTAGCAAGGATTCCACACTGAGCTACCGCGCCCACAAAGTGTGTAGCAAGAACTCCACACTGAGCCACAGCGATCACAAATTGTAGCAAGGACTCCACACTGAGCCACCGCTCCACAAAGTGTAGCAGGAACTCCACACTGAGCCACAGCGATCACAAATTGTAGCAAGGACTCCACACTGAGCCACAGCGCCCACAAATTGTAGCAAGGACTCCACACTGAGCTACGGCGCCCACAAAGTGTAGCAAGAACTCCACACTGAGCCACCGCCCCACAAAGTGTAGCAAGAACTCCACACTGAGCCACAGCGATCACAAATTGTAGCAAGGACTCCACACTGAGCCACCGCTCCACAAAGTGTAGCAAGAGCTCCACACTGAGCCACCGCCCCACAAAGTGTAGCAAGAACTCCACACTGAGCCACCGCGCCCACAAAGTGTAGCAAGAACTCCACACTGAGCCACCGCTCCACAAAATGTACCAAGAACTCCACACTGAGCCACCGCGCCCACAAAGTGTAGCAAGAACTCCACACTGAGCCACCGCCCAACAAAGTGTAGCAAGAACTCCACACTGAGTTACCGCGCCCACAAAGTGTAGCAAGAACTCCACACTGAGCCACAGCGATCACAAATTGTAGCAAGGACTCCACACTGAGCCACCGCTCCACAAAATGTAGCAAGAACTCCACACTGAGCCACAGCGATCACAAATTGTAGCAAGGACTCCACACTGAGCCACAGCGCCCACAAATTGTAGCAAGGACTCCACACTGAGCTACGGCGCCCACAAAGTGTAGCAAGAACTCCACACTGAGCCACCGCCCCACAAAGTGTAGCAAGAACTCCACACTGAGCCACAGCGATCACAAATTGTAGCAAGGACTCCACACTGAGCCACCGCTCCACAAAGTGTAGCAAGAGCTCCACACTGAGCCACCGCCCCACAAAGTGTAGCAAGAACTCCACACTGAGCCACCGCGCCCACAAAGTGTAGCAAGAACTCCACACTGAGCCACCGCTCCACAAAATGTACCAAGAACTCCACACTGAGCCACCGCCCAACAAAGTGTAGCAAGAACTCCACACTGAGTCACAGCGATCACAAATTGTAGCAAGGACTCCACACTGAGCCACAGCGCCCACAAATTGTAGCAAGGACTCCACACTGAGCTACCGCGCCCACAAAGTGTAGCAAGGACTCCACACTGAGCCACAGCGATCACAAAGTGTAGCAAGGACTCCACACTGAGCCACAGCGCCCACAAAGTGTAGCAAGGACTCCTCACTGAGCCACCGCGCCCACAAAGTGTAGCAAGGACTCCTCAGTGAGCCACCGCGCCACAGAGTGTAGCAAGGACTCCACACTTACAACGTGTATGCGCATGTTTAATTTGGTGGAGAGGACAGTCTACATTGCTTTGATGAGATTATCAATTAACCGGAAGTTTGTTTGAGTAGTATTAGAGCACTGGACCTTGCAACATCTATCACTGGACCTTGCGACACCTATCACTGGACCTTGCAACATCTATCACTGGACCTTGCAACATCTATCACTGGACCTTGCAACATCTACCACGAAATTATTTCCTCCAATTGTTAACCGACTACTATCAACAAGTAAAACTTCAACATAAATGGTGCTAATAGGCGGTGTCGAATTAAGGGTCGACTTGACCACAATACGTCAAACGATGCCCCTAATCTGAGCATACAATGTGACAAGTGTTAGTAAATAAACACTTTCGCTGCCCACTTGCTTTAGCCGGATTACACTTGATATTTGCAACATGAAATGTATATGTGTACCCCAAATGACGACGATAGCAAACATGACGATGGTGGTTGCGTATAACGTAACATGCGATAATGATCGAATGTAAGAGAGTGAACAATTACGTTGATTGTATTATTCTAGAAACTAAAAATGAACAATCGTGAGCCTGCTAGCATGCTGCGATCAAAACAATTTTCAACATATTAACAATCAGCAATTGTCGTCGTCGCAATTAAATATAATTCCATTTTTTTGCAACGGCGTCATTTAAATTATAAACAAACATGCAGCATTGCCCTCAACTCTTATAAAAAACATAGGCACGGGTCTGTATGCTTGGAACGTTTATATTTATATAATGTTCGGACTGAATCACTTTTCAGTTGACGAATGTTTGCTTGTGCTTTTGGCAAGTGTATCTCTGTGCGTGTTTGTGCGTGTTTGTGTGTGTGCTTGCGTGCGTGAGTACGTTTGTGGTGCATGCATTCGAGCGTGTGCGTAATATTCAACTTGTATTATTGGTTAACACAACAGAGGGGATGAACAGTTCACCATCCTAGGTAATATAAACCAACATGCCATTGTAAATGTGTCGCTGATATGTTGATTAATAACTTTTCCGACTTACTCATTCCATCCCTGTGCCGTCAAACGCACAGGGTAGAGAGCAACCGACGCCATCCATCTCTGTCTCCAGCCATTGTTTCTAGGTCCCGCGTCTTTATGTTCTGGGTTTGTGCCTTTGTTGCGATAGTTCGTTGGTACACTCCTTTTGGGTGTCCTCTTTTCCTTTTTCGCGGCAACAAATGTTGTGCAATGTGCGCTGACACAATTGCACAAACGAGCGACTCGCAACAAAAGATTTGCAATGTACGCCTGGCATTATACAACATTTGTTGGCGCGATTAAATTTTCGAATCGGTTCAACAACGGTTGCGTCGACCAAATCAACAAGCGACTCGAGTTTTGCTGAGTTGCAAGGACTGCACGACTGATCCATTTTAAGTCAAACAAACACACGACTCGCAACAAAAGTTGAGCAATCGACGCCTAAAGTGTTCGAGGCTGATCGCGTACAGGGCGTATTTAAATTGTTATAAGACTGTTCGCTTTGCAAAGGTGTGACGTGGCGTAGGCGGCGATGGTAGATGTAGATGCAATTATACAAATGCTCAATTTACTGCGCAGTTTATGTGATCACATTTTCTATCCGTTGACTTTACCTTTACCGCTGTAAAATAAAACATTTGATATTTCTCAAACTATCTTATCCTTTATATATATATATATATATATATATATATATATATATATATATATATATATATATATATATATATATATATATATATATATATATATATATATATATATATATATATTTGTATATATATATATATATATATATATATATATATATATATATATATATATATATATATATATATTTGTGTATATATATATATTTGTATATATATATATATATATATATATATATATATATATATATATATATATATATATATATATATATATATATATATATATGTATATATGTTATAAAGCGATTGACAAGGAGTTATTGCACTAACTGTGCTGTGTTAATAGTGAATTGATGAAAAGGCAGCATTTATGAGCAGAATGAGCCATGTTTGTATTGATACATTCAGCTTTTTAAGATTACAAGCCAAAAAGTTGAAACGTCTAACACAGTATTCAAGAACACGGTTCAAATTGAAAGGGTAAATCAACAAACATAGCCATAATCAACACCAAGATATGTTGAAATATATCTATTGAATTGAACATTTCTCATCAGATGTCACAGTCTGTTCTGTTTTGTTCATATGTCACCAGGGTTACTGTCACAGTTCCCATCAGTGGCGAGGGATTCAATTATATGAGCACTCCCCGTCACACACCCATAGTTGTGCATTCAAATGCAGCTTTTTTGCACTTGCAACGCTTCACAAAACCCTTCTTGCGCTTGCATGACACTAGAACATTCTTGGCCCAGCCCCAGCTGGTTGGTGGAGGCAGCTCCCGTGCTGGTAGCAGTGTCTGGCCCACACATGGCCTCCCTGGTAGGCCGCCCTCTTGACATGATCCTCCAGAGCTGCCTTGGTTGGCGGGATCAGATGCACATTGTTCTTCTTTGCGAAGAGTTTCTTTCGTGTCTTGTCAATGTCCGTGCTGGTTCTCTCATACTGCAGGATAACGAAACACTCGATCGTGTGCGTGACATCTTCTGGTATGTCACTTGGTTCAGCGGACAGCTTCAGTAGTGCGTCTGTGATTTCTGGCAGCACGGTCCAGTTTGCCCAGGCAGTCTTCTTACCATGCCCAGCGAAACTGGACTCAGTGTCACATCCAGTCGGACCATGGAACACTGGCAGTGCCCTGGCCTTCGCCGGTCCCAGGCCAGCTGCTATTTCGTGGACTGCCAGGTACCGGAACCTCTTGCCAGTTCCGAATGCTAGCTACAGTTCTTCTTCTAGTTTCAGCCCCCGGGCCACTCAAACGGTCAACACCACGACGTCGGTGTCAACAGTCCGGATCATTATCTTGTGGTGGCCATTCTGGGCTGCATGGGATGCATGCAGCAACATGCGACTGTCAGCTTCATCATGGCTGCACGGGGCGAGCGAGTCCAGATCGGGCAATGGTGACTTGCTGAGGACTACCTCTTCATCAGTGATTACAAACTGCTTGTCCTCCTGGTCAAACCACTTGAGGAGAGCTTCTGTTAGAAACCTGAACAACACTCTCTTGTCGCTGTCCAGTACTGCCAGTTTCCCGGTATGGCTGCTGCAACCACCACATGTCTGCGCACTCCTTTTCCACGCTTTACTCTTGCACTGCATTTAACTGAATCTCCAATGTAGCTGTCCCACACTAGGTCCACGCGTGACGCAGTTTGAAGCTTTGTGGACAGGTATGGGATGGCGATCTCTTGGGCATACTCATCAAAGTTCTTGACTTCAGCTGGCTTCAGCATCTGGACGATGACTGCTCCACCAAGAACTATACTGGTGGTGGCAGGAGCCTCTGACTGGGCATCGGCTGGAATGAAATGTGGCCCAAGGTATGTTATCCTCTGTCTCGTCGTTGCATGGTCTAGCCACACGTATTCTTCCTCAGTCTACTGATTGAAGTCGTGCAGTTGTGAACACTTTGTCACGCATCTTCGGAGGGCAGATCACTTGTTCTCTGTGAAACTGTTGGCAGACACTGTTCCCTATCTGAGATGAGAGACGGAGAACGCGGTCATAGGAAATGCACATGCCCAGTTGTGAAGGCTTGTCTACCTCTTGCGTGTTTGAGCGTGCAACATCATCCCTGTGTATGATGGAACTGGCGTCTCCTGCGCAGCGGTGTGCCTGACAGTGACGGATTCTGGGGTGCCACGCTTCCCCTTGTGCTTGATGCTGTTAAATTTCGGCATTTGGGCGATGGCAAGTGCTGAAAGGGTTAAGTCTGTCATCTGGTCCTTGATGATGGGACCCTCCATGGCCACGCTCACCAGGGCAAGCAGCAATGATGGCACATATTCTTCTTGGCATCTTTCAGGGGATCCATTGGAGTGTTTGACTTCTCCAAACATATGGCGGCGCACAATCGGTGCAGCACGTGTAAGATGGACCGCATCGTTGTCACTGTCCAGCTCACAGGCTTTGGCGAGAGCAGCACCGACGTCTTCTTCAAATGCCATCAGGACGTATCTCTCCATGATGTGCGTCAGCATGTCAGGAAACTGGGCGATGAGTATTTGCTAGGGTCGTGTGAACTGGACCCTTGTGTCGAGTTTGACTTCTAGTTGTTCCATTCTGGACTGGTAGAGCTGGTAGAGCTGGGCGAGATCAGCCAACTTGAACACCGGTGCCGTCTCCTCATCTAACCTGGTCTCTTCAATATAGAGGACCAGTTCGGAGAAGATAATTGCCGATACTTCTCGCTCCTGGTCTATGTCCTTGGGTTCTTCAGACTGGGCCTTCTAGGCTCGATTGTAAGTAACACTAAGCACTTGGTATGATACTTGGCTTCCAGGGCGACCACGTCCCCGACACTGAGTCACCCCAGCAGTTATGTGTCTTCAAGAAGGACTGCACAGGCCTGCACGCGGCTGTCCGTTTGAAATGTCGCTGCTTGATGAATGCCGTCGGTCCCAGAAGAAGAAACAAGCTTCTTGGGCCATATTCTCCGTCGTCGATGAGCATTAATACGACCTGGTGCGTTTGCATGCATCTGATACGTCATGGTTCTCGCCTTCAGTCGTGATTTATGGTTTTTTCTGCTCTTTGCAATTTTGTATTGTTGTATCTGAGCCTGCGTGCATGATGATACTGAACATTGCTAGCAACCATGGCTGTTTCAATGATATGGCAGTCATCGAGTCTTTCCAACTTAAGTTTTCCTGGAAGTTGTCCAAGCTCATTGATAAAATTCTCTGTATCTGTACTGAACTGTACCCACTCCCCATGTCTTGTCGCTTGGACTGCGAAGGACATGTCAGTGCTTCAGCCTTGTCCTCTTGGCAAACGATACACAGCTTCCAGTTTGTCTGAGCTGGATGCTGGGACGTTGATGGCGCAGGACGCTCAATACCAGCCAATTTGTAGCTCTTGGACATGACCGTGTTACTGAAAACCACTACGTTTAGTCTACAAGCATCTTCTGTTTATCACTAACCACCATCATCAGTAACTTCAAGGGTGGCCCTGCAATAATACAATGGCCCAATGTAATATTTTTTATAATGACTACTACTACTACTACTACTAATACTACTACTTCTACTACTACTACTACTACTACTACTACCACTACTACCACTACTACCACTACCACTACCACTACCACTACCACTACCACTACCACTACCACTACCACTACCACTACTACTACTACTACTATTACTACTACTACCAGGTTCCAACCAAGTTATTGTTATCTACATTCACCATGGGCTTCCATTATGAACCTAGCTGCTTAAATATATTAATTTGGCCAATTAGACTAATTTTGTTCCTGTACAAAGCAAATCATTTACTCTTCCCTAAGCACCTTTGGGCCTTCATAAGGGAATTAACCTCCACTGTCAACCTGCAGTCCACCCAGTTGAACAAGTATATAAAATAACAGTAACCGCAGGCGGCCATTTTATAAAATGACTGCCACAGTCGTCAGGGGCCAAACCTGCGGTGGCTCAATATCCAAATCTGTTCAGAATATAAGTGTCGATATGTGTGCCAAACTTGGTTCTTTTGTCACAAAACACACAATGTAATGAATATGTTGGTTTATGCCATCCCACTAAATTCACTAAAATGCACGTGTACATTTTAGCACTAGGGCTTTCTCTGTTGCTGCAGTAATTATATGGAATTCACTTCCTTTTAGTGTCACGTTGGGTGGCTGTGTATTGCGGGGATTATCTGGTTGCTTTGACCTGCATTACTGACCGCATTCGTAATTAACGAGGTGATTATATTAGCAGGACTGATAACCTATATGTATCTATCTTTATAAATCACGTCGGACCATCCCAATGTGAAAGTTTGTGCGAGGTAACCGTTTATGGGGTTGACCTTAAACTGAAGTTCAATCATAATGTTATACGTACGTACATTCATTCAAATATGATACACCGATAGTTATACTAGCACGATATTATAAGTTCATCAATACTTGGTCGTGTTTTTAATATATATTACATAAACAATTGCAAATTGTAAGTGTTTGTTTGAATTATTTTCATATAAGCATTGGATCAATATATAATACACGAATATTATTGATATTAGTACTAGTAAACTATGATTTTGTACCGAACAACATTACTGCCATTCGACAGTTAACAATATCTGCTTTTCAGAGTAAACAAAACGTGATGTATTCAATAATATATTAATTGGGGTGTGTATTTAAATTCGGTATATCAAGTATAACATATTTGAATGAATGACTGTACATACATACATGCAATCATGCATGCGTACGTACGTAACTACGTACATGCATGCATACATACATACATACATACATACATACATACGTACATACGTACATACGTACATACGTACATACATACATACATACATACATACATACATAGATACATACGTACATACATACTTACATACATACATACATACATACAAACAAACATACATACATACATACATACATACGTACATACGTACATACATACATACATACAAACATACGTACATGACGATAATGATTGTTTATGACCGTCACTCCCTGCTTTGCCTTGACCCCACAAGTTGCCACGGTTGAGGAGTGTTGCAATGTCAAGTAAGCTGAGACGATGTCGGAGGCGGAAGTGTGAATCTGACATCCTGGACCGCTATAAAGGCAGCGCCGTGGACAGCAAGAACAAGCCGACAAGACTGAAGCCGTACACCGTACACCGTACATCGCCAGTAGTTGAAGTGATTGCATTGCGTCTACCACCGATCTTTCAGTTGAGTCTACCATCGACTGCGTTACTTGAGGTAAGTTTAACTTTCCGCGTCTGAGGGCGACATTTATTAACGGAGAGAAAATGCTCGCATTCGAATAATTTGTGCATAGTATATCAATGTCATGATCGTTGTTGTTATTATTACAGCAACCGATCCTTAACCAAATAAGTTATTGTTTTTACCTGTATCACATTTATGGTATTAGTAATTTAAATATTGCGCCACTAATTGTACTGTATTGTATTGTATTCAGCTACAACAGGTCCGAAGATCTAGTAAAGAGGAATGATAACAAAATATAAAAACAATACGTATAAATAATTAAAACAGTAAGAACAATAAATATAATAAGGGTATAAAAGGGTATAATACCTATTACAAACATAGCAGGCTAAGATATCAGCATTATACATAGAGCTGTTTGTGAACATCAGAACTGAAGGTATTGGCTCATTGATGTTGTACAGCATTTAATATGTGTGCATTCCACAATACCGGCCTCTTCAATTAAAACAGAACATATTCTTCATTCATTTGACTCGTATATACTTCATTCTATTGCCCAGTATTGGCGTACTTCGAGTTGTTAATGCACTTGGTTTTATGTTATTGCCCAGTATTATCTTCATTCTATTGCCCAGTATTGTCTTAATTATATTGCCTAGTATTGTCTTCATTCTGTTGCCCAGTATTGTCTTCATTCTGTTGCGCAGTATTGCCTTAATTATATTGCCTAGTATTGTCTTCATTTGTTGCCCAGTATTGTCTTCATTCTATTGCCCAGTATTGTCTTAATGATATTGCCTAGTATTGTCTTCATTCTGTTGCCCAGTATTGTCTTAATTATATTGCCTAATATTGTCTTCATTTGTGTCCCAGTATTGTCTTTATTCTATTGCCCAGTATTGTCTTAATTATATTGCCTAGTATTGTCTTCATTCTGTTGCCCAGTATTGTCTTCATTCTGCTGCCCAGTATTGTCTTAATTATATTGCTTAGTATTGTCTTCATTCTGTTGCTCAATATTGTCTTAATTCTGTTGCCCGGTATTGTCTTCATTCTATTGCCCAGTATTGTCTTAATTATATAGCCTAATATTGTCTTCATTCTGTTGCCCAGTATTGTCTTAATTATATTGCTTAGTATTGCGCCAGTGCACATATGATACATTTGTGTTGCAGCAAATATGGCGTGGGTACACCGTGGAATCTGCCTTTTGCTGTTGGCGCTCACTGTTGCCGGTAAGTGACGTTACTTTTCCAATCGACGTTAAGCGAACTAAGACTGGGAGGCGTCGTACGCAATAACTGAAACACAAGCAGATGATAAAGATGTAAATATAAAAACTGAATGAACATCATTGGCATATTTGTTCCAAAATGCATTACATTACCGAAGGTAGTATACGAGTTAAACTAAAACATTAAAGGAATTCCAAACCGTTATTCTTGGTAGATGCTCTTCTTGTGTTTGTCTCATATCATCTGTTTCTAAAATGAAGAATGAAATCATGCATGAAATTGTTTGGTAATATCAGAAATGGACGTTGTCTTCGCAGGTAAGCATTCACAATCCGGATAGCTGACTACAATAATACACAACAAAATAAGTACTATTTATACTATTATCTACCTGCTGTTGAACATTCGCACACAAGTGTGAGATGTTCAAACTAATACAAAAACAACGCTGACCAACATATGCATACGAATATTTCGTATTTAAAAAACAGTGATTTCTACGATGATGGCTAAATGCATTTTTATGGCCATTATGTGATTTAGAAGCAGTAAAGAACTGTCCTCCAAGTGCCCGGATCTCGTGGATTCCTTCTCCTGGTGGCATAGATGTCATGAATCCATGGGACGTGTACCCAGCTCCAGAGAGTCATTGCTGTGATGCCGTCGATCCACAAACACCATTCAACGCGCAAGGTACGTGCGTGAAAGTGAATACATATCATAAATATAATGAATATATAATATATATATATATATATATATATATATATATATATATATATATATATATATATATATATATATATATATATATATATATATATATATATATATATATATATATATATATAATCAAATTATGTGTAAAATTTTCATTAATATTTACAGCTACTAACAACATTTAAATATCGTACCCAAATAAACATATTTTGTGTAAGCTCTTTCTGGCGATACGTCAACCAAATAAATACCAATGTATTTAATAATGTTATATGCATGCTGTTGTGGTTAAACAACGTTTATAGCATTTATACATATGCACTATTTGTATATGTAATATCATTCTATATGTGTCTGTTTCTATGCTTCACACAGAGAAGTGTTCCCTGTGCTACAACCTGACCAAGAGCACCCCCGGCTTTGCGGCTGACCCGAACAACTGCCAGAATTTCTACATGTGTGAGCCGAACGGTCAGGGCGGTTGGAACACCTTCCTAAAGACGTGTCCCGCTTGCACGTTCTGGGATCAAGACAAACTCACCTGTGTTGAGGTCTACCAAGATCTCACGCTCTCTGGCGTGTGCGGCAATTTCACAGCAGTGACTGGTATCCCCATTACTACACATGGTAAGTTATATTTGGTGGCGCAGCAGATACAAGTAGCGATAGATTTCAAGGTGGTCTTAGCACATATACTGCTGCGTTTTCTGAAGCAAAGTGTTTATGGTTTACCAATTACCTGTGGTGAGTACCGTTCATTGATGCAAGTAGTTTTGTTGGTGTCACAAATATCGGAGTATTATTTGAATCAACGGCATACGCTCTACCGTTTTCGTATTTGCTTTTATGAACCACGCCAGTGGCTAACATAGCACACCTAGAACATCGAATGTGGTTGAACACATTACGTGGGGCAAACAAACTGAAGGAACGGTCACCAGTTATTTGACCCACATCCGTGTTGTCCTGCCGCTGTGTTGCATTATTAGTGAGGTTTACTAACATGTCACTTGAACAGCGCTAGACTCGCAGTACCATGCTTTATTAGTGAGGTTTACTAACATGTCACTTGAACAGCGCTAGACTCGCAGTACCATACTTCGGATGCAGAAGAATCCTATGCTTTAGATAAATCAATTCATGAAACCGAAGGGATTTTCACCCGAAGTCAAACTGGGGGAGGGACTATCACAGCAAGCGTTACGTTATTTCCCAGCTTATCCCCATTTAGGTTGATCGAAAATGGATTTTGCTTGTATGAAACATTATCGTTGACAGAGAGTTCGGACAATAAAATATGGTCGTAGAATGAGGAGACGAGGAAGACAAGAATTAAGACGGAGGAATAGTGTTAAGGGGCATCTTGAAATGGCGGGTTGAACAGCCGAGAGTGGGAAAGAATAGTAGAATACGACTTGTCAAGAGGGTGAAACAAACTAGATGCCCCCACTAGCAACGAACAAAGGAGGAGAAGAAACAATACCAATACAAAACATTATCCATGCATCTGATAATTAAAATTTATCATCTAATCAACGCATCATGCGAACGTATGATTAACGTATACTTTCAACCAATAGATATGAATCGGAAGCTTTTCTGCATCAACTTCGAAAAACAGTATGAGTTGACTGATAGTGGCTACTACGTGTTCAACGATGGAGTGGACTTGGTCAACGGAGCAATGTGTCCGGTCGCCGGCAGCCAGTGCGGACACTTCCTTGGCAGCAACAGTCGCCTCGAGATTCCTTTCTTCTCCAACAACTACGACGGTTTCCCCTCGCTGAGGATCACGATGTACATCAGAATGACGGGAGGTGGCCCCGGAGACGTGCAAGGCGTCATCAGCAACGACTGTGGCCCCAACGGCATGGTGCCGAACGCTGCCGGCAACTCGCTCTACTGCTCCGTCAATGGGACCATAATGACTGGCGGTCTCAAAGACCCAGCCGTCGACATAGCAACTGACGTAGTGAGTAGATAGGTTTTGTAAGTTTTATTGCCCAGTTTTATTAACTGTGTGTGCGTGGGTGTGTGCGTGTGTGGGTGTGTGCGCGTGCACGTGCGTGCACGAATACTGCTGATGGCGCATGTTCACTATACATTATTATTATTTGCTATTATTATTATTATTAGTATTAATACTTTAGTATTATTGTAATTAGAATTGTTGTTCTGTTCCATGTATGCGCACCACTAACGGTACTTCATTACCTTATGAACTCATTGGGCACACAGGTCCACTCTACATCTCAGTATTTTTTTTATTAATTAAATTGTATGGGCAATTGTAATCCTTCGATTAACTGCCACACCAGAAATAATTTTTGCCATGGAAACTGATACCTTTTTATCACTAAAAGAAGGTTCATTTGGGACTTTTTCAATTGTTCATTAATGAACACTGTGACGCTCTTTTATCACTGAATTTGCGATTTCTGACGACCTTCGTTAAAACACCTTGACAGAATTAAAATATATAGATGGTACAAGTTAATGAAGCAGGATTATGTGTCAAGGATGGGAGAAAAGTTAGTATGATTTGAGGGCACAATTGAAAGGCAAAGTCCCCCAGTGTCAGTTGAAATGCCCTACCTTACTCCAGTTTATCGATTCATAGGTTCGTTGTGAGATGTAAAGAGAATGTGTTATTGCTCTGTTTCAGACTGGTGCTGCGGTAGTGTACGCGGAGATGACATGGACAGGAACCATGTTCTCTGTCGTCTTGAAAAAGGATGATCAGTTTGGCGTGGTGTTGGATGCTCAGCCGGCCGTCCCATTCAACGGTGAGCAACGAGTTTCATTCGATTCGTTCTCTAAATCCTGATGTCTTAATTAATTGTAATAAAGATTTTAAAGGTGAGTAGCAATTTCTGTTGGATTCGTTCCCCAAGTAATAACGTCTTCGTTAATTGTAACAAAAGATTCTTAGCGTAGACCTTTCTATTTCTTGGTTATAGAACAACCATACACTGATGTAACATTTCATATTGTTGTAGACAAAAAAACTGCAGTCACACAATTGAGTTTTAATTAATAGAAATTTTTTTCACCGTTTCTTACCCGTCAATAATCACATTACTAAAGCTATTATTATTTAAAAAAATAAGTAACAACGTGTGCGAGTGATAAACAGCTTGACACAAACAATATATATATTGCACTAAATTCCGTCAGCGTAGACTCAGTTGTAGACATTTAGTATAACTTGCATTGACATGGCGACTTTAGCACAGTGCAGTATTGTATCGGTAATCGGCAACATCTGATTTCGTTTTGGATCTTTGTACAGGTCCCATCCGCAACAGTCACTGCCCCCTGGTGATTGGCTCGTTCATCAAACAGGCCGTGGGCAGCTACTTCGAAGGTTACATGGATGACGTAAGTACTCCTTAACCTTTTTTGTGTTACATAATTTTTAGCTCTTTGTACTATTACTATCACCACCACCACCACCACCATCACCACCACCACCACCACCACCACCAGCAGCACCACCACCACACCACCACCAACACCACACCACAACACCACCACCACCACACCACTACCACCACCACCACCACCATCTCCACAACCACCACACCACCACCACACCACCACCATCTCCACAACCACCACCACCACACCACCACCACCACCACCATCACCACCACCACCACCTCCACCACCAGCACCACCACCACCACACCACCACCAACACCACACCACAACACCACCACCACCATACCACCACCACCTCCACCACCACACCACCACCACCACACCACAACACCACCACACCACCACCACCACACCGCCACCACCACCACATCACCACCACCATCATCACCACCAGCAGCACCACCATCATCACCACCAGCAGCACCACCACCACACCACCACCACACTACCACCACCACCACCAGCAGCACCACCACCACACCACCACCACCGGCACACCGCCACACCGCCACCACCAACACCACTACCACATACGTGTTAGTGTATTGACAAGAAATGTTACCAGATAACAATTATTAATGTCTTCATTTCAGATAATAATTACTAATGTCTTCATTTCAGATATGTTTCTACAGATGGTAGATCGCATCGTCGGAGATACATATATAATGGGATTTCGCAATTTGTTTGGTCTTGATGGTCTGTTCCTTGTATTTCTGCTTCAATAAAATTTTAACACAAAGTTGTATTTTGTTCTTGTGTCCTTTTTTCTTACAAAATAGGTATATTGAAACAACTGTCCGTTATAACCATTAGTGATGCAATTAATCCCCGCCATCACTCTCTTAATAATGATAACAATTAACTTCAATGGAGCTTATATCCTCAGGAACCTCAGCTCAGATGCGGAACAAAAGAGAATTTAAGCATAATCATGAACAGGGACGCGCAAAGTTCATTATCAGAACGAGGAACCACCGAAGATTTAAGGAGGAAATGCATT
Source organism: Lamellibrachia satsuma (assembly GCA_033239005.1). Taxonomy (NCBI): domain Eukaryota; kingdom Metazoa; phylum Annelida; class Polychaeta; order Sabellida; family Siboglinidae; genus Lamellibrachia; species Lamellibrachia satsuma. The sequence goes on along the minus strand of BSQZ01000116.1, from coordinate 722,694 downwards.
TTGGAATAAATATACCTGGAGTTTTTTGGGGAGGTAGCTATAGTTTCAGATGTTTCCAAAATGATGGGGAGTTCATGTCAGACACTAGGAGCAGCGACAAAGAAATCCCGTTTGCCAAAGTTACGTTTGGTTTAGGAAACTATAAGTTATTGTGAAATGGATGATCTGAACTGCCTAGAGATATTTGAAAGATGAAGGAGACCAGCCAAGTAGGGTGGTTGTTGCGTAGATAGAGCACTATATGTAAGAGTGGACACTTTAAAATTAATATTATTAGTGTTAGTTAATGTCAGTGCAATACAGGGGTACCACCATAGATCGTAATAGGAGCTTCACTGACCGCAAAACTACAAATATAGAACATATGCACATCGATTGGACACCTAAGGTGATTCTTTGAAACTAGCAATATTATCACAAGTTCACCATATCGTTGCGCCAAATGCCACAAACGCACCTTGACTCCGGACTACAGGAAAAAACCAGGGTCTCCGAAGTTGAAAGCCATACTTATAAGCACCAACTGTATCAAGGACAGCGACATTTTATCACAATGGCAACCAACGATGCATTTAACAGATCCTGATAGTACCTTCATAATCGAGACCAAGACTTAGACTAGGATACCGTCAGCGGCTCTATCCGTCCATCCACCCACCCACACACCCACCCATACACCCATCCATACATCATCCGTGCACAGATCCATACACCCATCCATGCATTTATCCCTACACCCATCCAAACACTCATCCATACACCCACCCATAAACCCATCCATACACCCATACAAGCAACCATCCAAAACATCCATCCAAACACCCTTCAATACACCCATCCATAAACACATCCATGACGCTTCCATTCCGCTTCCATTCACCAGTCATACAGCCATCCATACAGCCACTCCTTCATACGCCACAAGGAGGAGTCGACTTAAGATTTAACAAGATTTGCCATCCAAGCCAAAGGCCCAGATGGCAAGTGGACAAGGAAGCCATTGGCTTATCGATAGTCCAACAATGTTCACCTACTTATAACCCGCCCTCCTGAGATATGTGTCAACCTTGTTTTTAAACATATTCACGCTGCTAGTAGTTACACAATCTGTAGACAATTTGTTCCATTCATTTATTGTCCTCTGTGCGAACGAGTGCTTCCTGATGTCCAATCTACATTGATCCTTTACTAATTTTACCTCATGTCCTCTAGTTCTGCTATCCTTCTTGAGTGAAAAAAACATATTTCTATCAATATTTTCATACCCATTCAATATCTTAAAAACTTCAATCTGATCTCCTCTTAACCTCCTTGTCTCTAGATTTGTTAAACCACATTCTTTCAGGCGTTCTTCATAACTAAGGTCTCTAAGTTCTGGAATCATTTTAGTTGCTCTCCTTTGTATGCGTTCAAGCGTATCTATATCCTTCTTACGATATGGTCTCCATGCTTGTATACAGTATTCTAAATGAGGTCTAACTATTGCTTTATAAAGAGGTATAATTAACTTTTTTCCCTTGTATGTTATGTTTCTTCTAATCAATCCAAGAATTTGATTACCCTTTGAAGCTGCAATACCACACTGCTCTGAAACTTTCATATCAGCGCTTATTGTAACTCCTAAGTCCTTTTCTTTTACAGTAGTACCCAGAACAGTATCTCCCATTTTATAGTTTACATTCAAGTTCCCATGTCCTGTGTGTAGGCATTTGCATTTCCCAAAATTGAACAGCATCTGCCATTTCTCAGACCATTTCACTAATCTGTCTAGATCGTTTTGTAAATGTTGTTTATCACCATCAGTATTAACCTTTCTAAACAGTTTTGTGTCATCCGCAAATTTCAGTACGTTACTTGTTATACTGTCGTCCAAGTCATTGATATAAATTAAGAATAATATAGGTCCTAATACTGATCCTTGAGGTACCCCACTCAAGACCGATTTCCAATTTGAAACTTCTCCATCTACTACAACTCGTTGTCTTCTGTCAGTCAGCCATTGTTCTATCCAGTCAGTTATGCTATCCCCGATACCATGGGCTTTTAATTTAAGTAGTAATTAAAGAGAGCAATGCGAAATGACGTCGTTGAAGAACCAAACTATTTATGATTTAAATACTGCGAAAACGTCGATCGATGTCACTGGATGTCCAACCAATATTGGCGAAAAACCACCATTGCGTGTTTCTGTTGCCAGTTATGGGAACATAATGCGAATGTTATATGCTTTTACTGGGAATCACAAACGTCAAGTCACCAAACATTTAATTCCGCAGCTTGATATGCATGCATGTTGTTAGCTGTCGTTGTGTCGTACTGACACCACGTGTACAATACGATACAATACAATACAATACAATACAATACAATTCAATACAATACAATGCATTACAATACAATAAAATACAATACAATATAATGCAATGCAATACAATACGATGCTATATAAAACACGTACCTAAAACCCTCTGGAGACCAAAAAAGGGGTTAAGCAGCTTCTAATCGGTAAGTATGAGGCGCCGTAGTGGACACAAGGGGGATGAAACGGCAAAACGCGTGGAGTTCTGCGAGAACCGACGGGTTATGCAAGAACCATTGAGTTCTGCAAGAACCGTCGAGTTCTGCGAGATCGATCGAGTCTGGTTACCAATAAAAATAGCGTTGTAGGATTTAATGCCGCAAAAAGCGTGATATAATATACTACCAGACGGTACAGTTAGTAGCTTAATTCTAGCAATACACGTATACATAGCATAACGACGCACCGTGCAAAAAAAAGTAGCCGACAGAGGGTTCCACCCAATACATGCCTTCGTCTTATGCAACCAAAATGAAGCAGACTGTTATTTTCTGTGTGAAATGTATCTTTGCTACAAAATATCGTAAAGGAATTGAGAGATCGTGAACATAGTTAAACACGCCCGACACACAATGTTGTGTCCGCGGTGCAGTTGTGATTTCATTATTGGTCCGATTACAACGGAACTATAGTTGTTTACGTCATGACACGCGAATCTGCATATGAAATGTAAATTGTGGCAGTAGTAAAATGATTAGTGGCGCCACTGGTGGACTCTAGACAGCGGCGGGTGTGTGTGAAACAATCAAATTCCCCACAAGTGGCGCCACTAACCATTTCACCACTGCCACAATCTAATATTTTATGTGTAGATTATGGACATCTTTATTTCATTTGGTAAACTCTTAATTATTTTCAAGAAATCTCCCAGTTTCCATTGCATATGACTGTGGATAGTGTCAGTATTGAAAACGTATAGAAATACAATAACGTTCGTTTTGTTTGAAAATATGCTATGTTACTCAATTGCCTGTTGCAATGACGTAACAGGTCATAAAAAACAAGGACGCTGCTAGCCAATCAATCCTTTATACCACTCCGCAACTGTCCATTTTGAATTGATAATCAAGTTGTGGCAGTGGTGATATATTCTGAGTGGCGCCTCTGTCGGGCAGTGTGTGAAACAATGGGGGACTTTGCAAACTTTGGTGGCAGCACACGACAATCCGGCTCAAGCACTAACGAGTACTTGTCTTTGTTTTTGGTCATCCTCGCTAGCCAGGTGTGGAAATAGTACTACAGTACCCCTAGCAGATCGACCTGTTGAAATGTGGAAGTGAATGGAAGTTGTTCACACGACATGTGAGGTCGTACGCTGGATCATTTGTAGTTAGTCCTACTTGCTCTCTTGGTCGATGTGTTTCTGGGAACTAGACGCGCCCTGTCCGCCTCCAATTAAGGTTAAGTTCCCGTACACGAACCGTGTAAATCTGAGCGAGCAATGTTATTGGTTAACACAGCAACAGAAAGTTCCAACAGGTCGATCTGCCAGGGGTAGGCCTAGGGTAGGCCTGGGGTAGGCCTACTGGTGTAATCAGAAGCCCCTGTTGTTTTAACAATGTCTGTCGCGACAAATAGTGGATGTAGAAAAGAACGCTAAAGGTGAAATGCTCATGTATCAGGCAAAAGGGGAAACAAACATGCGAGTAAACACGCGTTAGCATTGCTACCTGATTTTCACCACTGCCACAAACTTATTATAAGTTCAAAACGGACCTTTGCGGGGTGGTATAAATGACAGGTTTCCAGGGCAACGTGATTGTTTACCATTGTTCTTTACGACTTGTTACGTCATTATTCTTTACGACTTGTTACGTCATTGTTCTTTACGACTTGTTACGTCATTGTTCTTTACGGCTTGTTACGTCATTGTTCTTTACGGCTTGTTACGTCATTGTTCTTTACGGCTTGTTCCGTCATTGTTCTTTACGACTTGTTAAGTAATTGTTCTTTACGACTTGTTACGTCATTGTTCTTTACGACTTGTTATGTCATTGTTCTTTACGACTTGTTACATCATTGCTTTTTACGACTTGTTACGTCATTGTTCTTTACGACTTGTTACGTCATTCCAACTGTGCACTTGAGTATGCGTAAATATCTTCAAACAAAAACGAAAGTTATTGTGTTTCTTGACACATTTTCAATGCAAAACTCTACCCACAACTGTATGCAATTGAAATTGAGAAAAAATGGTACATGTTTACGAAATGAACTAAAGATCCGCGGAATCTGAACATTAAATGTAAGTTGCCGTAGTGGTGAAATGGTGAGTGTGGACAGGATTGTTTGGTGGCGCCATCTGGGAACATCTCCCATTGTTTGCCGCAACTGAAGAAGTTGATGTTAGAGGCAATATGCCTACCAGCCATTAAGTGAATAACGCATGGGTGTATATAGAGAACATACGTGCTATATATGAAACTGCATCTTTATTACTTACTTTATAGATGTTATCCCAGCGGGCGTTCATACATCGATAAAAGGCTAAAGTATACTTACTGTACCGACAACAGTACCCATAACTGAGCCATTGACACGTGCCACTTGTCCGACTTGAATATTGTCCATGGACGCAACTACATACCTCTGTATCGCTGAGGATCGAATCTGTGTAGCCACAACGTTGAAAACAATAGTTCACATCCCAGGACACCTTGCAGTATATAGTCCGCCCTCTCGAGCGTAACATCTACAGCCGCTGATGGAGCCCCACTGTTGCCATGGCCGCAACATCTTTAGCCGCTGCTGGAGCCCCACTGTTGACTGGGTTAAGCTGGCAGACCTTAAAAATATGCCTTCTGAAAATATGCTCGCTGCAGCAAAATATAACAACTGACATCTGAAATGATATATTATTTAAAAAATGGATTTGCAAAGCATATACTGTATGCATCGAACATTGGCATAACGTTGGTAGGAAACAAACTTAAAAGGGTGGAACATGTATATATTTTGGGCATGCTATAACTTATAATTGGAAGTGTGATAAATAAATCAAAACGAGGGTTGATATAGTAGGGACAACTTTTAGCAACATGTCAAAAGTGTTGACTGGTAAACTTAATTTTTTGCTAAGATGATATTTAAAAATGTTACATTTGGTCCACATTACGCGAGTATTCTGATATTCTACATAATACAGTTATGTGGTATATAATTCCGTAAACAACTTGCCAATGTGTGTGTGTGCGTGCGTGCGTGCGTGCGTGTGTGTGAAAGTTGCTTGTATCTTGCGATAATTTCAACTGGCTAGGTGTAATGTACAGGCCTTTCTGTTTGCATACCCAGGTGGGCCACCAATACAACGCAGTCACAGTCAACGGTCACAACTTTCGTATTGGGGAAGCAACTGTTGCTGCCTTGTAACACATAAACACAAGCACACATACTTACGCACATACAGATATAAACATGAATGCACATACACACACGCACGCACGCACGCATACAAGCACACATACACACGCGCGCGCACACACACACGCACGCACTGTTACCGAACACTTATTTATATTGATTCATAATTAACAAGATAATCATCTCAACTACATCACAAGAACATTTAGTTGTAGGCGACTATCTATATAAACTTATTTACACGGCCATTGTTTTGTTTCTGTCAACATTAGTGTATTGTGGTCATGACTAATGTCTTGGAACCAACCAGAGGTGGGAATGCGTTAGATTTAATTTTGCCCTCTCAAAATGAATTAGTTGACAATGTTTGGGTTCAAATAACCATAACCAGATCCATTTTAATATAAAACTAAACACAGGGAATCCATATAAAAACAATGGAGGAGGAACTTCAACAAAGGCAAATATAAAGAGATGAGAACATATGTAGCAAATACAGATTGGAATAACTTGCTTAAGAACAAGACAGCAACAGAATGCTGGACTTGTTTAAACTATGAGATTGAGGGCATCACTGAGAAATTTGTTCAAAACAATTGACAGGTAATATAACAAAATTAAGGAATAGTGTCTATGCTTATGTAATGACTGTTTTGAGTGGGGTACCACAGGGATCTAATACTGTTTTTAATATGATATATATAAACGATTTGGAAATTACATATCTAGCAAAGTACTGAAATTTGCAGATGACACAAAAGTATTCAGAAAGGTTACTAATGATACAGATAAACAAAGTTTACAGGATGATCTAGATAAATTAGTGAAGTGATCAGAAAAATGGCAAATGTTATTCAATTTTTGGAAGTGTAAATGCATACACATAGGACATGGAAACATGGGCAAAGAATATAAAATGGGGGATGCTGTAATAGGTAGAACCACACAAAAAAGGACTTAGGAGTAACAGTTAGTGGTGACATGATGAAAGTTTCAGGTCAATGTGGGATTGCTGATTCAAAAGTAAATAAAATGATAGGGCTAATTAGGAGAACTATCACGTATAAGGAGAAACAGCTGATTGTACCCCTGTACAAAGTAATAGTTAGACCACATATGGAATATTGTATACAAGCATGGAGGCCGTATCGTAAGGACATAGACAAGCTAGAAAGAATACAAAGAAGAGCAACTGAACTGATTCCATAATTGAGAAACCTTAGTTATGAAAGCCACTTATTAGAAAGTGGTTTGACAATATTAGATACCAGGAGACTAAGAGGAGACCAAACAGAAGTGTTTAAAATAATGAACAGTTATGAGGATGTTGGTAGGAATATGTTCTTCAAACTTAAAGAAGGCAGTAGAACCAGAGGACAAAAAACAGCATTAGTTAAGGAACAATGTAGGATGGACATGAGAAAGTACTCTTTCTTACAGAGGGTGATAAATGAATGGAACAAACTGCTAAATGATTGTGCTAATGTTAGAAGTGTGAATATGTTTAAAAATAGAATTGACAAATAATTGATAAGGGCGAGCTATACATAGGTGATATAATTGTTGGACTCTCGATAAGCCAATGGCTTCCTTGTCCACTTGCCACCTGGAACTTGTTGTTTGGGATGGCAATCTTGTTACATTTTTTCTCTCCTGGCGGCCTCAACACTGGAGACATACACGTCTCTCCTGGCGGCCTCCACACTGAAGGCATACACGTCTCTCCTGGCGGCCACCACACTGGAGACATACACGTCTCTCCTGGCGGCCCCCACACTGAAGACATACACGTCTCTCCTGGCGGCCTCCACACTGGAGACATACACGTCTCTCCTGGCGGCCCCCACACTGAAGACATACACGTCTCTCCTGGCGGCCTCCACACTGAAGACATATACGTTCTCCTGGCAGGCCCCACACTGAAGACTTACACGTCTCTCCTGGCGGCCCCCACACTGAAGACATACACGTCTCTCCTGGCGGCCCCCACACTGAAGACATACACGTCTATCCTGGCGGCCTCCACACTGAAGACATATACGTTTCTCCTGGCAGGCCCCACACTGAAGACACACGTCTCTCCTGGCGGCCTCCACACTGAAGACATATACGTTTCTCTTCTGGCGGCCCCCACACTGAAGACTTACACGTCTCTTCTGGCGGGCCGCACACTGGAGACATACACGTCTCTCCTGGCGGCCTCCACACTGAAGGCATATACGTTTCTCCTGGCGGCCTCCACACTGGAGACATACACGTCTCTCCTGGCGGCCTCCACACTGGAGACATGCACGTCTCTCCTGGCGGCCCCCACACTGAAGACATACACGTCTCTCCTGGCGGCCCCCACACTGAAGACATACACGTCTCTCCTGGCGGCCTCAACACTGAAGACATATACGTTTCTCCTGGCAGCCTCCACACTGGAGACATACACGTCTCTCCTGGCGGCCTCCACACTGAAGACATACACGTCTCTCCTGGCGGCCCCCACACTGAAGACATACACGTCTCTCCAGGTGGACCTCCCAGTCCCAGGGTGAAGCACACACGTGTACCTTTACTATTACATTTTTATTTGTACTAATTAATCCTATTTTTGTTACGCTGTGCACCAGCACCCTACATAATTGTCCTCAGCCAGACGAGGTTCACATAGCATAAGAAGAATACACGCTCGCCGTAGAAACATGCATGTCCTTCTCAAACGAACGAAGCAACTACACGTCGTTATATAGCATTGCTGCAAAAACCTAATTTGTCTGGCAAGCAACAACGACAGTCAAGTGTTACATCATGGAATAGGCTGTTATCATATCTGATTAAGTAGTGTTTCCATTTATACTATACCTTCAATGGGTAATATCCCATGATAACTAATTTCTTGAGTATCGTTTTAATTTTCCCGTCACCTCATATTATATAGATATCTTAGCCGCATAAATACTGATATATATATATATATATATATATATATATATATATATATATATATATATATATATGCTTTGTCAGGATGCTATGGCAACACAAGAAACATTGAGTACAAGTGTCGATTTCAACAAGCATTCATATGCACAAACCTTCGTTTGAAGCGTATCAAACAATTATTTTCCCATATTCCGAAGTTTTGTTTACATGCACACCTGTAGTTTTGTTTACTTGTACACCTGTAATTTTGTTTACTTGTACACCTGTAGTTTTGTTTACTTGTACACCTGTAGTTTTGTTTACTTGTACACCTGTAGTTTTGTTTACTTGTACACCTGTAGTTTTGTTTACTTGTACACCTGTAGTTTTGTTTACTTGTACACCTGTAGTTTTGTTTACTTGTATACCTGTAGTTTTGTTTACTTGTACACCTGTAGTTTTGTTTATTTGTACACCTGTAGTTTTGTTTACTTGTACACTTGTAGTTTTGTTTACTTGTATACTTGTAGTTTTGTTTAGTTGTACACCTGTAGTTTTATATACAGCTGCAGTTCACCAATGTCAAAATGGCGTCATCAGTACCTCAGTCATCCGTTGATGGCCGTCTGTCTTCCATTGATGGCTGCCTCTGTCTTCCATTGATTGCTGCCTCTGTCTTCCGTTGATAGCTGCCTCTGTCTTCCATTGATTGCTACCTCTGTCTTCCGTTGATGGCTGCCTCTGTCTTCTCATTGATTGCTGCCTCTCAGTATTTTTTTATTAATTAAATTGTATGGGCAATTGTAATCCTTCGATTAACTGCCACACCAGAAATAATTTTTGCCATGGAAACTGATACCTTTTTATCACTAAAAGAAGGTTCATTTGGGACTTTTCAATTGTTCATTAATGAACACTGTGACGCTCTTTTATCACTGAATTTGCGATTTCTGACGACCTTCGTTAAAACACCTTGACAGAATTAAAATATATAGATGGTACAAGTTAATGAAGCAGGATTATGTGTCAAGGATGGGAGAAAAGTTAGTATGATTTGAGGGCACAATTGAAAGGCAAAGTCCCCCAGTGTCAGTTGAAATGCCCTACCTTACTCCAGTTTATCGATTCATAGGTTCGTTGTGAGATGTAAAGAGAATGTGTTATTGCTCTGTTTCAGACTGGTGCTGCGGTAGTGTACGCGGAGATGACATGGACAGGAACCATGTTCTCTGTCGTCTTGAAAAAGGATGATCAGTTTGGCGTGGTGTTGGATGCTCAGCCGGCCGTCCCATTCAACGGTGAGCAACGAGTTTCATTCGATTCGTTCTCTAAATCCTGATGTCTTAATTAATTGTAATAAAGATTTTAAAGGTGAGTAGCAATTTCTGTTGGATTCGTTCCCCAAGTAATAACGTCTTCGTTAATTGTAACAAAAGATTCTTAGCGTAGACCTTTCTATTTCTTGGTTATAGAACAACCATACACTGATGTAACATTTCATATTGTTGTAGACAAAAAACTGCAGTCACACAATTGAGTTTTAATTAATAGAAATTTTTTCACCGTTTCTTACCCGTCAATAATCACATTACTAAAGCTATTATTATTTAAAAAATAAGTAACAACGTGTGCGAGTGATAAACAGCTTGACACAAACAATATATATATTGCACTAAATTCCGTCAGCGTAGACTCAGTTGTAGACATTTAGTATAACTTGCATTGACATGGCGACTTTAGCACAGTGCAGTATTGTATCGGTAATCGGCAACATCTGATTTCGTTTTGGATCTTTGTACAGGTCCCATCCGCAACAGTCACTGCCCCCTGGTGATTGGCTCGTTCATCAAACAGGCCGTGGGCAGCTACTTCGAAGGTTACATGGATGACGTAAGTACTCCTTAACCTTTTTTGTGTTACATCATTTTTAGCTCTTTGTACTATTACTATCACCACCACCACCACCACCACACCACCACACCACCACACCACCACCACCACTACCACACCACCACCATCTCCACAACCACCACCACCACCACCACACCACTACCACCACCACCACCACCATCTCCACAACCACCACACCACCACCACACCACCACCATCTCCACAACCACCACCACCACACCACCACCACCATCACCACCACCACCACACAACCACCACACCACCACCACCACCACTATTTCCACAACCACCACACCACCACCACCACACAACCACCACCACCACATCACCACCACCATCATCACCACCAGCAGCACCACCATCATCACCACCAGCAGCACCACCACCACACCACCACCACACTACCACCACCACCACCAGCAGCACCACCACCACACCACCACCACCGGCACACCGCCACACCGCCACCACCAACACCACTACCACATACGTGTTAGTGTATTGACAAGAAATGTTACCAGATAACAATTATTAATGTCTTCATTTCAGATAATAATTACTAATGTCTTCATTTCAGATATGTTTCTACAGATGGTAGATCGCATCGTCGGAGATACATATATAATGGGATTTCGCAATTTGTTTGGTCTTGATGGTCTGTTCCTTGTATTTCTGCTTCAATAAAATTTTAACACAAAGTTGTATTTTGTTCTTGTGTCCTTTTCTTTTTACAAAATAGGTATATTGAAACAACTGTCCGTTATAACCATTAGTGATGCAATTAATCCTCGCCATCACTCTCTTAATAATGATAACAATTAACTTCAATGGAGCTTATATCCTCAGGAACCTCAGCTCAGATGCGGAACAAAAGAGAATTTAAGCATAATCATGAACAGGGACACGCAAAGCTCATTATCAGAACGAGGAACCACCGAAGATTTAAGGAGGAAATGCATTTTGGAATAAATATACCTGGAGTTTTTGGGAGGTAGCTATAGTTTCAGATGTTTCCAAAATGATGGGGAGTTCATGTCAGACACTAGGAGCAGCGACAAAGAAATCCCGTTTGCCAAAGTTACGTTTGGTTTAGGAAACTATAAGTTATTGTGAAATGGATGATCTGAACTGCCTAGAGATATTTGAAAGATGAAGGAGACCAGCCAAGTAGGGTTGGTTGTTGCGTAGATAGAGCACTATATGTAAGAGTGGACACTTTAAAATTAATATTATTAGTGTTAGTTAATGTCAGTGCAATACAGGGGTACCACCATAGATCGTAATAGGAGCTTCACTGACCGCAAAACTACAAATATAGAACATATGCACATCGATTGGACACCTAAGGTGATTCTTTGAAACTAGCAATATTATCACAAGTTCACCATATCGTTGCGCCAAATGCAACAAACGCACCTTGACTCCGGACTACAGGAAAAAACCAGGGTCTCCGAAGTTGAAAGCCATACTTATAAGCACCAACTGTATCAAGGACAGCGACATTTTATCACAATGGCAACCAACGATGCATTTAACAGATCCTGATAGTACCTTCATAATCGAGACCAAGACTTAGACTAGGATACCGTCACCGGCTCTATCCGTCCATCCACCCACCCACACACCCACCCATACACCCATCCATACATCATCCGTGCACAGATCCATACACCCATCCATGCATTTATCCATACACCCATCCAAACACTCATCCATACACCCACCCATAAACCCATCCATACACCCATACAAGCAACCATCCAAAACATCCATCCAAACACCCTTCAATACACCCATCCATAAACACATCCATGACGCTTCCATTCCGCTTCCATTCACCAGTCATACAGCCATCCATACAGCCACTCCTTCATACGCCACAAGGAGGAGTCGACTTAAGATTTAACAAGATTTGCCATCCAAGCCAAAGGCCCAGATGGCAAGTGGACAAGGAACCATTGGCTTATCGATAGTCCAACAATGTTCACCTACTTATAACCCGCCCTCCTGAGATATGTGTCAACCTTGTTTTTAAACATATTCACGCTGCTAGTAGTTACACAATCTGTAGACAATTTGTTCCATTCATTTATTGTCCTCTGTGAGAACGAGTGCTTCCTGATGTCCAATCTACATTGATCCTTTACTAATTTTACCTCATGTCCTCTAGTTCTGCTATCCTTCTTGAGTGAAAAAAACATATTTCTATCAATATTTTCATACCCATTCAATATCTTAAAAACTTCAATCTGATCTCCTCTTAACCTCCTTGTCTCTAGATTTGTTAAACCACATTCTTTCAGGCGTTCTTCATAACTAAGGTCTCTAAGTTCTGGAATCATTTTAGTTGCTCTCCTTTGTATGCGTTCAAGCGTATCTATATCCTTCTTACGATATGGTCTCCATGCTTGTATACAGTATTCTAAATGAGGTCTAACTATTGCTTTATAAAGAGGTATAATTAACTTTTTCCCTTGTATGTTATGTTTCGTCTAATCAATCCAATAATTTGATCACCCTTTGAAGCTGCAATACCACACTGCCCTGACACTTTCATATCAGCGCTTATTGTAACTCCTAAGTCCTTTTCTTTACAGTAGTACCCAGAACAGTATCTCCCATTTTAGAGTTTACATTCAAGTTCCCATGTCCTGTATGTAGGCATTTACATTTCCCAAAATTGAACAGCATCTGCCATTTCTCAGACCATTTCACTAATCTGTCTAGATCGTTTTGTAAATGTTGTTTATCACCATCAGTATTAACCTTTCTAAACAGTTTTGTGTCATCCGCAAATTTCAGTACGTTACTTGTTATACTGTCGTCCAAGTCATTGATATAAATTAAGAATAATATAGGTCCTAATACTGATCCTTGAGGTACCCCACTCAAGACCGATTTCCAATTTGAAACTTCTCCATCTACTACAACTCGTTGTCTTCTGTCAGTCAGCCATTGTTCTATCCAGTCAGTTATGCTATCCCCGATACCATGGGCTTTTAATTTAAGTAGTAATTAAAGAGAGCAATGCGAAATGACGTCGTTGAAGAACCAAACTATTTATGATTTAAATACTGCGAAAACGTCGATCGATGTCACTGGATGTCCAACCAATATTGGCGAAAAACCACCATTGCGTGTTTCTGTTGCCAGTTATGGGAACATAATGCGAATGTTATATGTTTTTACTGGGAATCACAAACGTCAAGTCACCAAACATTTAATTCCGCAGCTTGATATGCATGCATGTTGTTAGCTGTCGTTGTGTCGTACTGACACCACGTGTACAATACGATACAATACAATACAATACAATACAATGCAATTCAATACAATACAATACAATACAATACAATACAATTCAATACAATACAATGCATTACAATACAATAAAATACAATACAATATAATGCAATGCAATACAATACGATGCTATATAAAACACGTACCTAAAACCCTCTGGAGACAAAAAAAGGGGTTAAGCAGCTTCTAATCGGTAAGTATGAGGTGCCGTAGTGGACACAAGGGGGATGAAACGGCAAAACGCGTGGAGTTCTGCGAGAACCGACGGGTTATGCAAGAACCATTGAGTTCTGCAAGAACAGTCGAGTTCTGCGAGATCGATCGAGTCTGGTTACCAATAAAAATAGCGTTGTAGGATTTAATGCCGCAAAAAGCGTGATATAATATACTACCAGACGGTACAGTTAGTAGCTTAATTCTAGCAATACACGTATACATAGCATAACGACGCACCGTGCAAAAAAAAGTAGCCGACAGAGGGTTCCACCCAATACATGCCTTCGTCTTATGCAACCAAAATGAAGCAGACTGTTATTTTCTGTGTGAAATGTATCTTTGCTACAAAATATCGTAAAGGAATTGAGAGATCGTGAACATAGTTAAACACGTCCGTCACAATGTTGTGTCCGCAATGCAGTTGTGATTTCATTATGGGTCCGATTACAACTGAACTATAGTTGTTTACGTCATGACACGCGAATCTGCATATGAAATGTAAATTGTGGCAGTAGTAAAATGATTAGTGGCGCCACTGGTGGACTCTAGACAGCGGCGGGTGTGTGTGAAACAATCAAATTCCCCACAAGTGGCGCCACTAACCATTTCACCACTGCCACAATCTTATATTTTATGTGTAGATTATGGACATCTTTATTTCATATGGTAAACTCTTAATTGTTTTCAAGAAATCTCCCAGTTTCAATTGCATATAACTGTGGATAGTGTCAGTATTGAAAACGTATAGAAATACAATAACGTTCGTTTTGTTTGAAAATATGCTATGTTACTCGACTGCCTGTTGCAATGACGTAACAGGTCATAAACAACAAGGACGTTGCTAGCCAACCAATCCTTTATACCACTCCGCAACTGTCCATTTTGAATTGATAATCAAGTTGTGGCAGTGGTGATATATTCTGAGTGGCGCCTCTGTCGGGCAGTGTGTGAAACAATGGGGGACTTTGCAAACTTTGGTGGCAGCACACGACAATCCGGCTCAAGCACTAACGAGTACTTGTCTTTGTTTTTGGTCATCCTCGCTAGCCAGGTGTGGAAGTAGTACTACAGTACCCCTAGCAGATCGACCTGTTGAAATGTGGAAGTGAATGGAAGTTATTCACACGACATGTGAGGACGCACGCTGGATCATTTGTAGTTAGTCCTACTTGGTCTCTTGGTCGATGTGTTTCTGGGAACTAGACGCGCCCTGTCCGCCTCCAATTAAGGTTAAGTTCCCGTACACGAACCGTGTAAATCTGAGCGAGCAATGTTATTGGTTAACACAGCAACAGAAAGTTCCAACAGGTCAATCTGCCAGGGGTAGGCCTAGGGTAGGCCTACTGGTGTAATCAGAAGCCCCTGTTGTTTTAACAATGTCTGTCGCGACAAATCTTGGATGTAGAAAAGAACGCTAAAGGTGAAATGCTCGTGTATCAGGCAAAAGGGAAAACAAACATGCGAGTAAACACGCGTTAGCATTGCTACGCGATTTTCACCACTGCCACAAACTTATTATAAGTTCAAAACGGACCTTTGCGGGGTGGTATAAATGACAGGTTTCCAGAGCAACGTGATTGTTTACCATTATTCTTTACGACTTGTTACGTCATGGTTCTTTACGACTTCTTACGTCATTGTTCTTTACGACTTGTTACGTCATTGTTATTTACGGCTTGTTACGTCATTGTTCTTTACAGCTTGTTCCGTCATTGTTCTTTACGACTTGTTAAGTAATTGTTCTTTACGACTTGTTAAGTAATTGTTCTTTACGACTTGTTACGTCATTGTTCTTTACGACTTGTTATGTCATTGTTCTTTACGACTTGTTACGTCATTGCTCTTTACGACTTGTTACGTCATTGCTCTTTACGACTTGTTACGTCATTGTTCTTTACGACTTGTTACGTCATTCCAACTGTGCACTTGAGTATGCGTAAATATCTTCAAACAAAAACGAAAGTTATTGTGTTTCTTGACACAATGCAAAACTCTACCCACAACTGTATGCAATTGAAATTGAGAAAAAAATGGTACATGTTTACGAAATGAACTAAAGATCCGCGGAATCTGAACAATAAATGTAAGTTGCCGTAGTGGTGAAATGGTGAGTGTAGACCGGATTGTTTGGTGGCGCCATCTGGGAACATCTCCCATTGTTTGCCGCAACTGAAGAAGTTGATGTTAGAGGCAATATGCCTACCAGCCATTAAGTGAATAACGCATAGGTGTATATAGAGAACATACGTGCTATATATGAAACTGCATCTTTATTACTTACTTTATAGATGTTATCCCAGCGGGCGTTCATACCTCGATAAAAGGCTAAAGTATACTTACTGTACCGACAACAGGACCCATAACTGAGCCATTGACACGTGCCACTTGTCCGACTTGAATATTGTCCATGGACGCAACTACACACCTATGTATCGCTGAGGATCGAATCTGTGTAGCCACAACGTTGAAAACAATAGTTCACATCCCAGGACACCTTGCAGTATATAGTCCGCCCTCTCGAGCGTAACATCTACAGCGGCTGATGAAGCCCCACTGTTGCCATGGCCGCAACATCTTTAGCCGCTGCTGGAGCCCCACTGTTGACTGGGTTAAGCTGGCAGACCTTAAAAATATGCCTTCTGAAAATATGCTCGCTGCAACAAAATATAACAACTGACATCTGAAATGATATATTATTTAAAAAATGGATTTGCAAAGCATATACTGTATGCATCGAACATTGGCATAACGTTGGTAGGAAACAAACTTAAAAGGGTGGAACATGTATATATTTTGGGCATGCTATAACTTATAATTGGAAGTGTGATAAATAAATCAAAACGAGGGTTGATATAGTAGGGACAACTTTTAGCAACATGTCAAAAGTGTTGACTGGTAAACTTAATTTTTTGCTAAGATGATATTTAAAAATGTTACATTTGGTCCACATTACGCGAGTATTCTGATATTCTACATTATACAGTTATGTAGTATATAATTCCGTAAACAACTTGCCAATGTGTGTGTGTGTGTGTGTGTGTGTGTGTGTGTGTGTGTGTGTGTGTGTGTGTGTGTGTGTGTGTGTGTGTGTGTGTGTGTGTGTGTGTGTGTAGGTGTATTGTACAGGCCTTTCTGTTTGCATACCTAGCCACCAATACAACGCAGTCACAGTCAACGGTCACAACTTTCGTATTGGGGAAGCAACTGTTGCTGCCTTGTAACACATAAACACAAGCACACATACTTACGCACATACAGATATAAACATGAATGCACATACACACACGCATGCACGCACGCACGCACGCATACAAGCACACACACACACGCGCAAACACACACGCGCGCACTGTTACCGAACACTTATTTATATTGATTCACAATTAACAAGATAATCATCTCAACTACATCACAAGAACATTTAGTTGTAGGCGACTATCTATATAAACTTATTTACACGGCCATTGTTTTGTTTCTGTCAACATTAGTGTATTGTGGTCATGACTAATGTCTTGGAACCAACCAGAGGTGGGAACGTGTTAGATTTAATTTTGCCCTCTCAAAATGAATTAGTTGACAATGTTTGGGTTCAAATAACCATAACCAGATCCATTTTAATATAAAACTAAACACAGGGAATCCATATAAAAACAATGGAGGAGGAACTTCAACAAAGGCAAATATAAAGAGATGAGAACATATGTAGCAAACACAGATTGGAATAACTTGTTTAAGAACAAGACAGCAACAGAATGCTGGACTTGTTTAAACTATGAGATTGAGGGCATCACTGAGAAATTTGTTCAAAACAATTGACAGGTAATATAACAAAATTAAGGAATAGTGTCTATGCTTATGACAGAGAGTAAAAGTTGATGGTGAGATTTCAAACTGGAAATCTGTTATAAAAAAAGTTTTACTAATGATACAGATAAACAAAGTTTACAGGATGATCTAGATAAAGTAGTGAAGTGATCAGAAAAATGGCAAATGTTATTCAATTTTTGGAAGTGTAAATGAATACACATATGACATGGAAACATGGGCAAAGAATATAAAATGGGGGATGCTGTAATAGGTAGAACCACACAAAAAAGGACTTAGGAGTAACAGTTAATGGTGACATGATGAAAGTTTCAGGTGAATGTGGGATTGCTGATTCAAAAGTAAATAAAATGATAGGGCTAATTAGGAGAACTATCACGTATAAGGAGAAACAGCTGATTGTACCCCTGTACAAAGTAATAGTTAGACCACATATGTAATATTGTATACAAGCATGGAGGCCGTATCGTAAGGACATAGACAAGCTAGAAAGAATACAAAGAAGAGCAACTGAACTGATTCCAGAATTGAGAAACCTTAGTTATGAAAGCCACTTATTAGAAAGTGGTTTGACAATTTTAGATACCAGGAGACTAAGAGGAGACCAAACAGAAGTGTTTAAAATAATGAACAGTTATGAGGATGTTGGTAGGAATATGTTCTTCAAACTTACAGAAGGCAGTAGAACCAGAGGACAAAAAACAGCATTAGTTAAGGAACAATGTAGGATGGACATGAGAAAGTACTCTTTCTTACAGAGGATGATAAATGAATGGAACAAACTGCTAAATGATTGTGCTAATGTTAGAGGTGTGAATATGTTTAAAAATAGAATTGACAAATAATTGATAAGGGCGAGCTATACATAGGTGATATAATTGTTGGACTCTCGATAAGCCAATGGCTTCCTTGTCCACTTGCCACCTGGAACTTGTTGTTTGGGATGGCAATCTTGTTACATTTTTTCTCTCCTGGCGGCCTCAACACTGGAGACATACACGTCTCTCCTGGCGGCCTCCACACTGAAGGCATACACGTATCTCCTGGCGGCCACCACACTGGAGACATACACGTCTCTCCTGGCGGCCCCCACACTGAAGACATACACGTCTCTCCTGGCGGCCTCCACACTGGAGACATACACGTCTCTCCTGGCGGCCCCCACACTGAAGACATACACGTCTCTCCTGGCGGCCTCCACACTGAAGACATATACGTTTCTCCTGGCAGGCCCCACACTGAAGACTTACACGTCTCTCCTGGCGGCCCCCACACTGAAGACATACACGTCTCTCCTGGCGGCCCCCACACTGAAGACATACACGTCTCTCCTGGCGGCCCCCACACTGAAGACATACACGTCTCTCCTGGCGGCCTCCACACTGAAGACATATACGTTTCTCCTGGCGGGCCCCACACTGAAGGCATACACGTTTCTCCTGGCGGGCCCCACACTGAAGACTTACACGTCTCTTCTGGCGGCCCCCACACTGAAGACTTACACGTCTCTTCTGGCGGGCCGCACACTGGAGACATACACGTCTCTCCTGGCGGCCTCCACACTGAAGACATATACGTTTCTCCTGGCGGCCTCCACACTGGAGACATGCACGTCTCTCCTGGCGGCCCCCACACTGAAGACATACACGTCTCTCCTGGCGGCCCCCACACTGAAGACATACACGTCTCTCCTGGCGGCCTCAACACTGAAGACATATACGTTTCTCCTGGCAGCCTCCACACTGGAGACATACACGTCTCTCCTGGCGGCCTCCACACTGAAGGCATATACGTTTCTCCTGGCGGCCTCCACACTGGAGACATACACGTCTCTCCAGGTGGACCTTCCAGTCCCAGGGTGAAGCACACACGTGTACCTTTACTATTACATTTTTATTTGTACTAATTAATCCTATTTTTGTTACGCTGTGCACCAGCACCCTACATAATTGTCCTCAGCCAGACGAGGTTCACATAGCATAAGAAGAATACACGCTCGCCGTAGAAACATGCATGTCCTTCTCAAACGAACGAAGCAACTACACGTCGTTATATAGCATTGCTGCAAAAACCTAATTTGTCTGGCAAGCAACAACGACAGTCAAGTGTTACATCATGGAATAGGCTGTTATCATATCTGATTAAGTAGTGTTTCCATTTATACTATACCTTCAATGGGTAATATCCCATGATAACTAATTTCTTGAGTATCGTTTTAATTTTCCCGTCACCTCATATTATATAGATATCTTAGCCGCATAAATACTGATATATATATATATATATATATATATATATATATATATATATATATATATGCTTTGTCAGGATGCTATGGCAACACAAGAAACATTGAGTACAAGTGTCGATTTCAACAAGCATTCATATGCACAAACCTTCGTTTGAAGCGTATCAAACAATTATTTTCCCATATTCCGAAGTTTTGTTTACATGCACACCTGTAGTTTTGTTTACTTGTACACCTGTAATTTTGTTTACTTGTACACCTGTAGTTTTGTTTACTTGTACACCTGTAGTTTTGTTTACTTGTACACCTGTAGTTTTGTTTACTTGTACACCTGTAGTTTTGTTTACTTGTACACCTGTAGTTTTTTTACTTGTACACCTGTAGTTTTGTTTACTTGTATACCTGTAGTTTTGTTTACTTGTACACCTGTAGTTTTGTTTATTTGTACACCTGTAGTTTTGTTTACTTGTACACTTGTAGTTTTGTTTACTTGTACACTTGTAGTTTTGTTTAGTTGTACACCTGTAGTTTTATATACAGCTGCAGTTCACCAATGTCAAAATGGCGTCATCAGTACCTCAGTCATCCGTTGATGGCCGTCTCTGTCTTCCATTGATGGCTGCCTCTGTCTTCCATTGATTGCTGCCTCTGTCTTCCGTTGATAGCTGCCTCTGTCTTCCATTGATTGCTACCTCTGTCTTCCGTTGATGGCTGCCTCTGTCTTCCATTGATTGCTGCCTCTGTCTTCCGTTGATGGCTGCCTCTGTCTTCCATTGATTGCTGCCTCTGTCTTCCGTTGATGGCTGCCTCTGTCTTCCGTTGATAGCTGCCTCTGTCTTCTATTGATGGCTACCTCTGTCTTCCATTGATTGCTACCTCTGTCTTCCGTTGATGGCTGCCTCTGTCTTCCATTGATAGCTGCCTCTGTCTTCCGTTGATAGCTGCCTCTGTCTTCTATTGATTGCTGCCTCTGTCTTCCGTTGATGGCTGCCTCTGTCTTCTATTGATTGCTACCTCTGTCTTCCGTTGATAGCTGCCTCTGTCTTCCATTGATTGCTACCTCTGTCTTCCGTTGATAGCTGCCTCTGTCTTCCATTGATTGCTGCCTCTGTCTTCCGTTGATAGCTGCCTCTGTCTTCCATTGATTGCTACCTCTGTCTTCCGTTGATGGCTGCCTCTGTCTTCCATTGATTGCTGCCTCTGTCTTCCGTTGATGGCTGCCTCTGTCTTCCATTGATTGCTGCCTCTGTCTTCCGTTGATGGCTGCCTCTGTCTTCCATTGATTGCTGCCTCTGTCTTCCGTTGATGGCTGCCTCTGTCTTCCGTTGATAGCTGCCTCTGTCTTCCATTGATTGCTGCCTCTGTCTTCCATTGATTGCTGCCTCTGTCTTCCGTTGATGGCTGCTTCTGTCTTCTATTGATTGCTGCCTCTGTCTTCCGTTGATGGCTGCCTCTGTCTTCCATTGATTGCTGCCTCTGTCTTCCGTTGATGGTTGCCTCTGTCTTCCGTTGATAGCTGCCTCTGTCTTCCATTGATTGATGCCTCTGTCTTCCGTTGATGGCTGCCTCTGTCTTCCGTTGATAGCTGCCTCTGTCTTCCATTGATTGCTACCTCTGTCTTCCGTTGATGGCTGCCTCTGTCTTCCATTGATTGCTGCCTCTGTCTTCCGTTGATGGTTGCCTCTGTCTTCCGTTGATAGCTGCCTCTGTCTTCCATTGATTGCTGCCTCTGTCTTCCGTTGATGGCTGCCTCTGTCTTCCATTGATTGCTGCCTCTGTCTTCCGTTGATGGTTGCCTCTGTCTTCCGTTGATAGCTGCCTCTGTCTTCCATTGATTGCTGCCTCTGTCTTCCGTTGATGGCTGCCTCTGTCTTCCGTTGATGGCTGCCTCTGTCTTCCATTGATTGCTGCCTCTGTCTTCCGTTGATAGCTGCCTGTCATCCGTATTGCTTCATACTCGTTTGACGGTTCACATACGTAAATACATCCAAGAAGGTGTGTAGTTCTTTCCTACTGTACACTGAAATTGTTTGCCATTCCTGTTTCATGATTGTGCGGACTGTGCGTGCTTTGTCAAACATAAGCAAGTGTTTTATATTAGCTCCATCGTAGGTATGAACACTTTGTGAAACATTAGCTCCATCGTATGGTATGAACACTTTGTGAAACATTAGCTCCATCGTACGGTATGAACACTTTGTGAAACATTAGCTCCATCGTACGGTATGAACACTTTGTGAAACATTAGCTCCATCGTACGGTATGAACACTTTGTGAAACATTAGCTCCATCGTATGGGTCGTAGTCTGGTACTAATGGCTGTGCTTTACTAATGTCTGCATGTGTCAAGCGGTACATAATAGGGCAACCCTTTTAACTCTGTTCACAGTAATATACATGTGGAGTCAGATTACTGCCCCGAGTATTCTTACATAGTTAATACATTGTTCAGATTGTACTTTCACCTACACATATATCACATAAAAAGTCCCTTTGTCTTGCAAGATAATAGCGATAAACAGCTGATTATTACAGCATGCGATAAGCTGTGGCCTGTACACTACTTCGTAGCGTTGCTGCATACATGGGTGGTTGTAGCATTAAGTTTACGCAGCTTGTGGTTCTGGCTGACATTATTAATGAATATAATGAATGTAATGCCACTACAGGTTTACGGGTCTACGCCGAGCACGCGTAGTGCACAAGCTGTGTAGTACCTTGGCAGACAATTTCTGTTGTACTGCGCCGGTCCTTCGTAAATACAGAGTTCTCATTTGTCACTTGTTATAGTACGTCTGTTCAATGACGAACGGATAGACTTTATGTCTCCTCTGGGCGGAAGGCTCGTGGACGTCAGTTCCTGAAAGGTACACAACAATTTATAACTACCTTTCTTCATGGGTAAGATGCTTTAGCATTAGCATTAGTCGGTATTAACGCAGCACGCATGCACGCACGCACGCACGCACACTCTGTATGTGGTTCAAGTGACCAGTGTCAAACCATATCCGTTCCCAGAAATAAATGTGTAGATCTGTGTTGTCATATATCAGGAACTTGTTTAAAATATGAGATTGAGGGCATTACTGAGAAATTAGTTCCATTAAGAAAACAAGGGAAAAGGTCCAGGAAGAAAAACCTGTCAAAAGAGGCTATTAGAAAAATTGCTCACAAAACAGATGGTGTGGGGGGTATAAAAACACACTGGAAATGTAGAAGACTACACAAACTACAAAGAGGCACTTAACCTAGCTATAACTGAAATCAGATAATCCAAAAAAACTTTGAAAAAAAATTGGCAGGTAATATAAAAAATGACAGCAAGAGTTTCTATTATAAAGGGGAAACATAATTTCAGACGGGTTTCAAATGGCAGAGGTCCTGAATGAGTATTTCCACTCAGTTTTTACCACAGAAAATATCAGCTCATTTCTAGTTCCAGTTACTAAATTTGAGGGCGATAAATCAGATCATATAGGGCAGTTATTTGTAACTCCTGAAATGATAGCAAAGAAAATTAAGAAGATGAAAGATAATAAATCAGGTGGAGTTGATGGGATACCACCAAAACTGCTTAAGGACATTGTTGAGCAAATTAGTACACCACTTGCAAAAGTGTTCAACTTGTCACTAGAAGAAGGAATAGTTCCTTCAGAATGATAAGAAGCAAAAATTACGCCGCTATTTAAGAAGGGATCGAGGAACAAGCCAGAAAATTAGACCAATGAGTTTAACATCAGTTGAATGTAAAATACTCGAAACATTAATTAGAGACCACATGGTGGAATTCCTTGTAAAACATGAATTAATAAATACATCTCAACATGGGTACAAAGTACGTGACACAGATGAACTGCATTCTGCACAGCCTATGGTGGCAACACACGTTATTAAAGTGTGTTTTTATGAAATCATGTTCTGCAACTTACTGGTTATCTAATGTCATATTTCAGTCAATCAAATGTCAATGTCGGAGGTGGACGTGGCCTGGCCACATTCTAAGAATGAGCGAGGATCGTCTCGTGCGCTACTGCATACATCCCCGCAACATCCGCCGTACGACCACGGCTCTCTGCTAGCTGACCTCGACCGCCCGATTGCCTAGTGAACTTTGCTGCTCTGAATGGAGGAGTGCCGCGCGAGATTAAGTTGTTCCCCATGGTAGTCAAGCTGCATTATTATTATTTATATTATTTCAACATAACATTACTGGTAACGTTCTCCTGTTGCTGATTATACAAATGTACGTATACAAAAGCAATACCTACGTTGGTTGTTGACGAAGAACAGAGAGACTCTAGGTTCTCCACAAATACGTGAGCAAAATGGAGATAACTCCAGCCACTGTAAAAAAATATTTGATATGTATCAAAGTATATACATATATATATATATATATATATATATATATATATTATACATGAAAGACTAATACTAGCGATGACTACTTGGCGGGAATTAATATATAATGTAAAACAGTATCATTATTTGATGTCGACACAACGTGGACACAATCTCATCATGAACATCCACCATGAACAATTAGATTGTTCATACAATGCTCAAATGTGTCATTTTCATCATAATTAGTTTCACGTTACAAAGTCTGCTTGTTTTGTGGACACAATGTGCTGAGACGTTTGATGTGATTAAGTGTGCAATTTTGGGTGGTGCCATTCTGGATATCTTACATGTCAAGCGTCACTAGTTCCACACAAAAATGTAGATTCTTTCGATTTGCCATTCAATGCAAAGGCCCAGATGGCAAATGGACAAGAAAGCCATTGGCTTATCTAGAGCCCAAAATGTTTCTATGTGTAACCCACTCTCCTGAGGTATTTGTAAATCTGTTTCTAAAAGTATTTAGGGTGTATGTCTTGCTGTGTTTACATATTTCTGAAGCTTCTAGATTTAGTTATTTGAGTCACCTGATGCTGCGTTCACAGAAGCTTTACTGGTAGTAGCAGTAGTTGTATCTGGTGTCGCTGTCGTTTTTGTCACATCTGAAGTAAAAACAGTCACTATGTTGACTAGATGACATAGTGACATAATATAATGTCAACAATACATGCACAATTTAGTTTGACGCATTCAGTCGATGATATGAATGACATGAATAAGTACATTTCAAAAGTGAGTGTACTACCAAATATGTGAGACAACACATGGACTACTTGGCTGAAAGCAGGAGTGCTGGTTGTCAATGCTTCAAGCCCTTCTTGTTTGGCCACATCACTCGGCACACATACAACCATACACGCACGTACGCATGCACACATACAACCACACACGCACGTACGCATGCACACATACAACCACACACGCACGTACGCATGCACACATACAACCATACACGCACGTACGCATGCACACATACAACCACACACGCACGTACGCATGCACACATACAACCATACACGCACGTACGCATGCACACATAAAACCATACATGCACATACGCATGCACACATACCACCATACAGGTACATACGCATGCACACATACAACCATACACGCACGTACACATGCACACATACAACCATACACGCACGTACGCATGCACACATACAACCATACACGCACGTACACATGCACACATACAACCATACACGCACTTACGCATGCACACATAAAACCATACACGAACGTTTGCCTACACACATACAACCATACATGCACATACGCATGCACACATACCACCATACAGGTACGTACGCATGCACACATACAACCATACACGCACGTACACATGCACACATACACGCACGTACGCATGCACACATACAACCATACACGCACGTACGCATGCACACATACAACCATACACGCACGTACGCATGCACTCATAAAACCATACATGAACGTACGCCTACACACATAAAACCATACATGAACGTACGCCTACACACATACAACCATACACGCACGTACGCATGCACACATACAACCATACACGCACGTACGCATGCACACATACAACCATACACGCACATATGCATGCACACATACCACCATACAGGTACGTACGCATGCACACATACAACCATACACGCACATATGCATGCACACATACAACCATACACGCACGTACGCATGCACACATACAACCATACACGCACGTACACATACAAACATACACGGATGTACACACATACAACCATACACACACATACACGTGTACACATACAACCATACATGCACATACACATGCACACATACAACCATACACGCACGTACGCATGCACACATACAACCATACACGCACTTACACATGCGCACATACAACCATACACGCATGTACGCATGCACACATGCAACCATACACGCACGTGCGCATGCACACATAGAACCATACACACACATACGCATACAACCATACACGTACGTACATACGCATGCACACATACAACCATACACGCACGTACACATGCACACATACAACCATACATGCACATACACGTGCACACACAACCATACACGCACATACACATGCACACATACAACCATACATGCACGTACGCATGCACACATACAACCATACACGCACGTATGCATGCACACATACAACCACACACGCACGTACACACACAACCATACACACATGTACACACTCACATACATAACCATACACGCCCGCATGCATGCACACACAAGCAAACACACACGCGAACACCCGCACACACACACACAGACACACACATACACAGACGCACACTCAAACATGCACACAGACACACACA
Source organism: Lamellibrachia satsuma (assembly GCA_033239005.1). NCBI lineage: Eukaryota > Metazoa > Annelida > Polychaeta > Sabellida > Siboglinidae > Lamellibrachia > Lamellibrachia satsuma. The sequence continues at coordinate 695,822 of BSQZ01000116.1, read as the reverse complement.
CACACACAGACATGCACACAGACACACACACACGCACCCACACACGCACACACACACACACACACGCACGCACGCACGCACACACACACAGACACACACACACAAAAGAAAAACTGGCTGGACCAAATTAAAGAATGTCTAAGTCTGCTATGTACAGCAGAAGACAGACCAGGTTGGCGTAGACTCTGTGGAAATAGCACTCCTACCCCCGTCCCGGTCAAGGAATGACGTGAAGCTAGTGAGTGTACTTCAGTGGCTGTGTCGACTTAGCAAGACCAAACATCTAGCCTGCAACTCACAGGCATCATTTATTATAGCAGGACATAAACAATCTCTACATGGTGAGTGGAGTGCGGTGGCGTAGCGGTTAGAATGCCAGACCCTCAATCGAGAGAACCCGGGTTTGAATCCTCTTGCTGCCGTTTCTAAGCTTTGACAATTTTGTTCATCCCACATTGCCACAGTTCACCCAGCTGTATCAATGAGGACAGGGCTACAGACAGATGTGGATATAAATAGTATGTGTGCAGTAATTGCAGCATGGCTGAATGCTTCCCAGAAAAGTCCAGTTGGCATTGGAATGAATAGGTATGCCAGGGGTTGAAGTGTAAAGTGCTGTGAGCAGTCCCAATGACTGGACGCACGCACACATGCATGCACGCACACATGCATGCACAGGTCTTATGGTCAGTTTGTTGAAAGTTTCACTCTATTGCGTATTGTACAAGTTCAAGTAGTTCAATTATTTGTTTATGTGAATCACTGATTTAGTGTGCCAGGTGTAACTCACTTTCAATGTCCCACATTCGTTGCACGAGGTCGCCTACTTGTTTCTGACAAACTCCCTGTAAATGTAACAATTGACACAATTTGACAATCAAAAACCGTTTACATCAGAAAACTTAATTTGCATTAATCAGGACAAATGTCGGAAATTCAACTTTGGATAAGATTAATGTGGAGGAAAAATAACAATGATAGAGTCATTACAACGGTGAAACACTTGGAGGTTAGACCGATGCTGTGAAGTTGGATAAGACATTAAAAATGGTCATTTGTAAAATTTCCAGAAACTAATATATCTGACATGGTTCATGTGAGGTAAATATAGACTGGTATGTATTCACTCACTTGACTATCACAGTAGCCCTGAATGCATGGCATGCCTTCAGACATATTGTAGGTCAATTGTTGGTCTGTCTTGTATGGAATACACTCGCTGGTCATATTATGTCGGCAACACCGCTTGCATGACATCTCCACTGAAACACCACTCACATGACAATCATTTGTATGACACCTCCACTGAAACACCACTCAAATGACAGCACCATTTGCATGACATCTCCACTGAAACACCACTCACATGACAGAACTATTTGTATGACATCTCCACTGAAACACCACTCACATAACAGTCCCATTTACTTGACATCTCTGCTAAAACACCACTCACATAACAGCACCATTTGCATCACATCTCCACTGAAACACCACTCAGATGACAGCACCACGCACAACATTTTCAAAGAAACACCAACACCACTGAAACATCACTCGCACGACATCTCCACGGAAACACCACTTACATGACAGCATCTTTGAAACAACACTCACATGACATCTCCACTGAAACACACTTACATGACATCTCCACTGAAACACCACCTATATGACATGACCAGACAAATCAGAAAGATGACTTGAGTAACAGCACTAGGCAGTTACAGCACCATACAGATCTACTGAAAACAGAAAATTTAACTGCAACATAATTATATATTAATTTGTTTTACATAATTTGCATATTGAATGGCACACATTTTAATGAACCTAAATTTGTATTTTTGAACACAGTCTAAGTTCCTTGTAAGACACACATTGTGTATGTGATTGTACTGTATGCACCACTGAGTTGTTGAGGATTCAACAAGATTTGCCATCCAAGGCAAAAGGCCCAGATGGCAATTGGACAAGGAAGCCATCGGCTTATCAAGATTCCAATATTTTTTCATCACTTGCCCATCTAAGATATTTGTCAATTTTGTTTTTAAACATATTTGCGCTGCTAGCATTTACACAATCTGTTCCATTTATTTATTGTCCTCTGTGAGAATTAGTATTTCGTTATATTAAATCTACACAGACCCTTCATTAATGTTACTTTATGTCCTCTAGTTCTACTATCTTTCTCAAGTGACAAAAAATATTTGTATCAATGTTTTCATACCAATGCAATATCTTATAAACTTTAATATGATCTCCTCTTAACCTCCTTGTCTCTAAGGTTGTTAAACCACATTCTTTTAGGCTTTCTTCATAACTAAATTCTCAGTTCTGGACTAATTTTAGTTGCTCTCCTCTGTATGCGTTCTAGGGTATTCTTACGATATTAGGCTTACAATTGTCACAGATGCAAGGCATCAAACCCTTGACCTCACAAAGTGGCACACATGCGCCACTGCGGCAAGTCCCACTGAAAAAGAATAATCTCACTTGAGTAAAATCAACAGTTATTTCATGCATTATAAAAATCACAAAACAATATTATTATAATCCATTATGTATGTTAGTATGTATGGAGATGTGTGGAGATGTATTTGTTTGTATGTTCTGCTACTCCTCCTAGACGCTTTGTAGCTCGGGCGCCAAACTTTCATGGGTTCATCCACGGTCACACGTCCAGGTCGTCTGGGTTTAATTCTTTTTTTATTTACCAAGCTATTGCCCTTTCTGTGAACAATCGAATTACCGTTTGAAGTTATTAACTCTCAGCAACACTACGCGAACAACTATGTCCAATTGTTGACAATGTCATGCGTGTTTCCTTCGATTGTCTAGTTACATAACACAAGGGCAAGGGTGTATCAGCCAGTGTTACATCACAATCTATTGACTGGCAGCACCATGTACCATGTACCAAGGCACAGATGGATATTTCTGTGATAACGTTTTGTATCCTGACATTTTGCAGGCGTTTACGAACTACCAAGTTATCCCGTCTGGAGAATGAGCATTCTTGTTAGTTATTGTTACTATTACAGGAATTCTTGTGAGAAACTCGAACTATTTCTTCCTTAAACACACTGCATTGTTGGGTGACAAAACAAGATGTGTACATACATTGTTGGGTGACAAAACAAGATGTGTACATACATTGTTGGGTGACAAAACAAGATGTGTACATACATGTCTTGGCATGAGGCACCGTCGATGGCAGCTGGCGGGGATGGACACACCGCACTGAGGCCAGTCATAATGGTCAAGGAACACTGCCCACAACAGTTTGACTTCATAAACAGAGAGCATCATAGTAGACAACCTCAGAAGAAAATAATAATAATAAAATAGTAATAAAAATACTAATAATACTAACTCTTATATCATGCTACTTTATTATTGGAGCTTTTTGTTTCTTGGCAGCAGCTGATGCAAGGCTCGTGTGGGTTCTATGTACACTGATACCATTGGTTCTGTGGGTTCTATGTAGATAGAGACCATTTGTTCTGTGGGTTATACGTACACTGAGACCATTGGTTCTGTGGGTTCTATGTAGACTGAGACCATTGGCTCTGTGGGTTCTATGTACACTGAGACCATTGGTTCCTTGGGTTCTATGTAGACTGAGACCATTGGTTCTGTAGGTTCTATGTAGACTGAGACCATTGGCTATGTGGGTTCTATGTAGACTGAGACCATTGGCTCTGTAGGTTCTATGTAGATTGAGACCATTGGCTCTGTGGGTTCTACGTAGACTGATACCATTGGCTCTGTGGGTTCTATGTAGACTGAGACCATTGGCTCTGTGGGTTCTATGTAGACCAAGACCATCGGTTCTGTGGGTTCTATGTAGACCGAGACCATTGGCTCTGTGTGTTCTATGTAGACCGAGACCATTGGTTCTGTGAGTTCTATGTAACCGAGACCATTGGTTCTGTAGGTTCTATGTAGACCAAGACCATTGGCTCTTTGGTTCTATGTAGACTGAGACCATTGGCTCTGTGGGTTCTATGTAGACTGAGACCACTGGCTCTGTGGGTTCTATGTAGACTGAGACCATTGGCTCTGTGGGTTCTATGTAGACTGAGACCACTGGCTCTGTGGGTTCTATGTAGACTGAGACCACTGGCTCTGTGGGTTCTATGTAGACTGAGACCACTGGCTCTGTGGGTTCTATGTAGACTGAGACCATTGGCTCTGTGGGTTCTATGTACACTGAGACCATTGGCTCTGTGGGTTCTATGTACACTGAGACCATTGACTCTGTGGGTTCTATGTACACTGAGACCATTGGTTCCGTGGGTTCTATGTACACTGAGACCATTGGTTCCGTGGGTTCTATGTACACTGAGACCATTGGCTCCGTGGGTTCTATGTACACTGAGACCATTGGCTATGTGGGTTCTATATACACTGAGACCATTGGCTCTGTGGGTTCTGTGTACACTGAGACCATTGGCTCTGTAGGTTCTATGTACACTGAGACCATTGGCTCTGTGGGTTCTATGTACACTAAGACCATTGGCTCTGTGGGTTCTATGTACACTGAGACCATTGGCTATGTGGGTTCTATGTACACTGAGACCATTGGCCCTGTGGGTTCTATGTACACTGAGACCATTGGCTCTGTGGGTTCTATAGCATTCGATTACATCTTTCCCTATTCCCGCTCTGTAAGAAACATGCAGTCATGTTGCCTCGTAGTGAACAAAAGGATATGTGCATGAGGCTGCGCCCTTGCATGAGTTGGTGGAGGGTCGTTCACAGATCATACCTACCGAGGCGTACTGACATTGGTCACAGCACGGCTGATTAACATCACTGAAACAACACCACATATTATAGTTACTGGTGCAGTTTTCAAGTCACTCCTGTTTTCAATCCATTGAAATCTTGCTTGATATCGCATTAGAGATGTCACAGCATCTGTTTACGACAATAAAGATGCAAAGTCTTGTCTGAGCAAAATATATTTTGATATATAATATAACATGGAACATGTTTATGATATGCATACCTCGATAAAAAAATTACTTTGCATGTTTACCAGACATTATTATTGAGTGTCTGCTGACGCGTGTCTCGTTCTTGGCCACGTGACAATAATCGCCCTTTTTGTGGTAGATGTATGGCAAGCCAGTCTTGTCATAAAAGTATGAATAATTAAAATGTGTTAAATTTACGAGAAAAAAATATACTACATTAATGTTATATATTCAATACAAGTATATGTGTATGTGTTTTATAAAGCGCTATGACAAGCCTGATTGTTATAAAAAGTTGAAATAATTGGACCAAATTGGTAAAATGAAAAAAGATTGTCTGTACGGCTTGCCATAGATATAGGTTGAATTCCGCCGGTTTCCTCGTCTAGCGCGACATGGTTCGGACGTTCAACATTCGCAAGTTTCTCACTCAAAACAACTGTTTTGTTTGCATTGAATAAATGAAGTAGCTGTTGGTGATTTGGTATATCGATCTCTTACACAAAATGTTTGTTCAGGTATTTTTTATAACAGCATATTCTATTAAGTAGTTTTAAAACTATACCGACCAGTAAACATAGTATTAAAGGGCTGTTCCCAATTGTCAACACATACCTATTTTGACAAAGCATACTAATTATCATACCCCCCGAATTAGTACTTTAAAATGTTGATAATTTCCCAGATGGAGAAATATATCAATGTTACATTGCTATGACACAGTGCATGTACAGAACATACAATAACACGATTAGAATATGTTCACAAATATTTATGTCCAACAATTATGTTAAAGCTTTGTGTTTTTCTAATAACTCAATGGTGTCATATTGATATTTTTTTGCCACAAAGTTATGAATATCCAACATGTTGGACTGCATTTACAGCTCCACATCGTTTAACGGTTTGGTGATTTAAAAAACTAGTAGTTCTGTAACTGTTCACCGTGTGGTGCTGCATGACACAACAATGTTCATATTTCGCATGCAACCAACATTTAATAAATTAGCATGTTGGCTTTAATCCCCCCCTTTAGAATGTTTGTACAAACAGGTAAACGTCAACAATTGTGAATGACCCCTTAGACAACTGTGAATGACTCTTAGACAACCAACCTTTCTTTTCAACCAGTCACTAATTATACCATTTAATTATTTAAAATAATCCAAGACAAGCAACACCTACAGTGTAGTGGCCTGTCGTTAACATGCAAAGAGGAACCTGATGCAGAAATCAAGGACCTTATGGAAAGTAGTAAAAAACTTAAAACTCCATCCTCAACTGATTTAACCTATCGCGAATCCGGTTCATTGATGTCCTAATATATAGTGTGTGAATAGTTTAAGTAACATCTGCAATCGATTTAATAAAAAATGCATATTTTTGTTAAACTTTTCGAAAGAATTTACATGTGTCGTTAGATCTGGTATGGCTAAAAATACTGGATATCAAAAACAATAAATAATAAAAAATAATATAAAAAAAAATACTGGATATCCAAAATAATAAACATTCTGCGGGTCAAGGCCAATCACGGAAGTGACTTCCATCCTCTCGTGAAGTTATAAAATTTCATCAAGGGTGAAATTTGCGAGTTTTCAGCACTTCCATTTTCACTTCAATTAATGTTCGACCAAATATTAAGTAACTTAATAGTTCGTCTGATGATTTCACAAAAACTATATACAAAAGTTGCACAAACAAGCTAGCATGTTGCAGTGATAAAAGATAGGTTATTTCACAAAATGAATTCAAAATGAAACTAGCAAAAAAATCGAATTGAGGAGGGACCTTTAAAGTAATTATGCTAAATATGATGATTAATACTGTTGATTGATTAATACTTTTAAATGCTCGGCCCCTACTGCTAGTTAATAGGAGTTGTATTAGTACTGAACACGTGCACCATAAGATAATGCAAAGTTGCAAAAAGTGCTATACAAATGTCATGATAACATAAAACGCACTTTGCAGGTTACAAATAATACCAGATTGCCTGTCAGAGTAAGACTATTTCAAAATTATAAATTACATAAATAAAAGTCGCTAGCATGGGTGCCACCATAAATTTATCAAAACACAAAATAAAAAAAAATACTGTAATGAAATAAAATACGAAATAGTAATCTTTATAACAATAAAAGATTAGCACAGCATACATACAAATACATACATACAAACATACATACATAGTATTACATATATACATAAATATATATATATATATATATATATATATATATATATATATATATATATATATACAATTAACACAATTTATTTGTTTATGTCTATTTATTCTTGGCAGCTGTTGCAGTAACATTCATATTTACTAAGAAACTGTCGTTTTATGTCACATGGAACTAACCTGCAAATGGCTGCTCCCTTCAGTGTGCAGTCTTTGTCACAACATGGGTCACGCCCAGTCTTCATGTTGTTCCCTCCATCACATTGCTCTCCCTCCTCCAAAACTGAGTTGCCACAGAACTTCCCTGACCTTTCTACAACATACATACCATATTTGACCTATTAAGCGTACATCCCCTAATTAGCGGACACCCTCTTTTTAATCATTATTATTGTAATTTGACTAGTGTGGAACAACTCAAAAGTGGTGCCATCTGGTGTTAAAAAGTTGGCATTACTTGTCAGTTGCTCTACACTAGTCACCAAATGACACCACTAATGTTAAAGTCATCTTATTGTCTAGAGAAAAACATTTTGGTTTACGCTTATAAGAACAGATTCCTTGATATCTTTCCATGACTAAATTGTTTTCAAGCGTACTGTAGGCTTATTCTGTTGAATATAGTGCTTCCATCAACCACACACAATAGATGATATTTGGGATGCACTCTATTTTTTTGACGTCCCACAACCATGGTTTCATTCTTAGGCATCAGGAGTTGTACGTGTTTTAAAAATAAAAAAATAAAAATAAAAAACAGACTACGTATTTATCTCAGTAAAACAAACATTATATTATTATTCAAATATTATATTATTATTCAAATATTATATTATTATTCAAATAGTATATTATTATTCAAATATTATATTATTATTCAGTAAAACAACCGCTTTAAAAAAAAATTTAATATTTGTATGACCAATTTTGAAATCTACCAGTTTGAGACGTTGCAGTGACGTCACTCTCATATCGCAATGACATCACAAACATATATCGCATTGACGTCACAAACATATGGGAATCATGTCACAATCACGTCCCATAACCATAGTTTTATTCTTAGCCGACAGGTGTTGTATGTGTTGTGTGTATTGTCTCTAGCTAGGATCATTCCCAATCAACCGTGTACATCAATAACCCTGAAAGTGACACTGGAGTGAAACTGAGAAAATCGCAATTGAAGTTTGACAATGACATTGCAGTCCTCAAGAATATTATTACTGTGCGCATCACTGCAATAACCCGGAAAGCGTCATTATTAATTCAAGTGAAAGTAGAAGCATTTTCAAAGATAGAAAAACATTTCATTGTATGGCACTTCTGGGGTTGTTGCATCGATGTGCACAATTCAACATGTCAGCTAAAGTTCCCCTACATATAAGCAACTGTATCAGGCACAAATATTCGAGCTGTTCCAAAACAACAAGATGTATTTCACCACTGGCAAGTCAAATATATCTGATGTGAAAGAAGAATAGGCAAAGAAGGTCACTGGTAGGAATTACCTTTAAAACATATGTGTGACTTGGACGCAAGCACATCACCCATAGATCTCCTGCTGCAGGAGGAGAACAGCTGCAAGAGAAGACGTCCTGGCTGTTATATAGTGCTCTCCCAGTCACCCACTCTCTCTACTCTCACCTCCCCATTTATATCCCCTCTGTCTACCTGCCCCTCTCCCTCCTCTAAATCAGTCTATCTCCCTCTATTTGTCTCTCGCTTTCTCTACTTCCCTTTCTATTTGCCTTGCTCTGTCTCCCCATCCCCCATCTCTCTCTCCCCCCACTCCCCTCCCTCACTATCTCTCCCCCACTCCCTCCTTTTCTCCCTCCCCCTCCCCTTCTCTCCCCCCTCTCCTCATCTCCCTCTCCCCCTTTCTCTCTTTCTGTCTGTTTCTCCCTCTCTATCTCACCTCTCCTTATCTGTCTCTCTGCCTCTCTCCCTCTAAACCAGTCCCTCTCCCTCTTTATCTATTTCCCTCTCTATGTGCCACTCTTTCCCACCCTCCCTCTCCCTCTCCCACCCTGTCTCCCTATATATCGCTCCTTCTCTGTCTCCCCTCCCTTCGTGCCTCCCACCCACTCTACCCGTCTCATTCCATCCCTCTATCGATACGATACGATACAAATTTATTGTCCAATAAAATATTGGATAATTGTCTTCTGCTTGCTGAGAATCAGAGGTAGATGATAAAAAGCTACGTAAACATGGGTAATAACAGTAATATATACATGAAATAAGTTAATAAAAGTAATAACAGTAATACATACATGAAATAAGTTAATAAAAGTAATAACAGTAATATATACATGAAATAAGTTAATAAAAGTAATAACAGTAATATATACATGAAATAAGTTAATAAAAGTAATAACAGTAATACATACATGAAGGTAGTCCATACAATATAATCATACTGGGATTACAGATATAAGTTAGTGCAGTTTAAGACATGTGATCACATACATTATTATTAAATTGCTGTAACTTGGGTAATCAAAATCAATTCTTAAGATATTCAACTTAATAAATACACACACACGCATGACTTATCGCCTGGGGAACGAAACTGCTTTCGAACCTTTTTTTCCTGCATTTTGGACACTGGTGAGGTCACTGGCAACTGCATGTGCTTTTGTGACCATCGCGCATTGAGTCAGCTGAGAGACAGGCTGTGTGGGAAGGCCTATGATCTTGGAAGCAGTTTTGCAGATGCGGAGAAGCATATGTTTGTGCGATACAGACACAGCAGGGAAAAACAGATACTACAATATGTCAACACTGACTCTATAATACTCCTGTACAACAAGAGTAGAAGTTTGGGTCAACATGAAACGATGTTAGATTCCTTAACAGGTAGAGTCTTTGCTGGCACTTTTTGTACACACCTTGAACATGGGGACCAAACGTTGTCTCTCACATTCTATCACAATATCTCCCTCTAATAATAATAATAAAATGACTTCTTTGGCGCCAATATCCTCAGAAAATCCGATCTCAGTGGCACAACAAAACCAAAGGATTATGCATTCTCGCGATCATGTACAATGTGAAAAGTCATCAACAGATGGATGGAGGTGTCAAGAAGCTAAGGAGGATTGGCCATTTTAAAAAGATAGATTTTCAGATGATGGCAAAATGAAGCTATATTTCTTGCTGATTTTACACTGTTGGGGAGTGAATTCCACAGAGTTGGTGTGGCAACCGAGAAAGCTCGAGTTCCAGCATTTAACTCTAGGAACAGAAAGTAAATCAGAACCAGACGCCCGAAGCTGTCTGGGCTGTCTTGCTGGAGTGAGCATTGAATGTAAATATGCAGGTTGTTTGGATGAAAGGGCTTGATAGGTAATTGTACAGATCTTGAAAATAATGTGATATCACACGGGGAACCAATGATTTTAGAAGTGGCACTGAGCGAGAGAAATGAGGAGATCGTGTAACTACCCTAGCCAAACAATTTTAGACACATTGAAGTTTTGTAATATCCTTGATAGCAATATTGTGAAGGAGGGAATTGCAACAATCAAGTCTGCTGCTAACAAGAGCTGTTGCAATAGTTTTAGTGACACAAAGTGACATATACTGGCGAATACGGCGAAGGTCACGGATATGATAAAAACAGCAATGACATGTTTGAGAAATATGTTGTCTAAAGTTGAAGTTCTTATCAAAGGTGACTCCCAAATTCTGCGATGAGGCTACTGGTGTGATATTTTGTCAGGAAAAACTCATCAAGTTTGCCACACTGCTTTGGAGTACCACTGATGAGAAATTCAGTTTTGTCTGCGTTTAACTTTAATTTGCTGTCAGTCATCCAGAGGAAGATTTCGTGGAGACAATCGCTGAGTTGATTTAGGGAGCGATTTGTATCCGAGGTAACCAAAGAAATGTAGATCTGTGTGTCATCTATGTAAAGGTGGTGATCCAGGTTATGATTTTGAATAACAGAGCTGAGTGGCATAGTGTAAAGAGTGAACAGCAAAGGCCCGAGAACAGAACCCTGGGGGACACCACACGAAGTGGGGAGTGCGGCCGAGGAACAGTTTGCTATCTTTATGGTTTGGTGTCTACCAGTTAGGTATGATAAAAACCAGTTCAGAGCTGTGCCAGATATGCCATACCACAATGATAAGCGTTTAATAAGGATGCCGTGATCTATGGTATCAAAGGCGGCAGACAGATCCAGCAAGGTAAGTGCTGTTACTTTGCTTTGTTTAGGGTAATGTCATTGTTTACTTTTAAGAGAACAGTTTCTGTAGAATGAAACTCTTTGTAAGCTGATTGTGACACATTAGATAAGCAATTTGAACTGATGTGAGACCTTAGGCGGCTTGCTATGACTTTTTCCAGTATTTTGGAAATAAAGCTGATATTGGAAACAGGTCTATTACTGTTTAGATCTTCTTTAGGCAGAGGTGTCTTCTTAAAAAGTGGGTTGACATGGGCATGTTTGAAATCATCTGGGAACAAGCCAAAACACAATGATGCATTTACAATATCCGTTATCAGTTTGAGCAATGTATCAAGACAAGCTTTCAACAATACGGTTGGTAGAGGATCAAGATCACAGGACTTATTTGGGGAGGACATTATTATTTTCTTCACTTCATCAACTGTGGCAGATTCAAATGACGCAAGTAAAGAATTTACACTTGGAGAGTCCACGTTTATAGTACTTAAAGTTTGACCTGGGAAAGCAGAACGGATAAGACTGATTTTGTCCTTGAAATGACTAAAGAACGAGTCACATAGAGACTTGATTGAAACATGATTATGTAGAGATGGAGCAGGCCGCCTGTGTAGAATTTGATTTAAGCAGTTCTAATGCTGGCGTGGACTTTCAGAGTTATTTGAGACCATATTTGTGTAATAATCCGATTTAGCTTTGGCCATTTGTCTGTTGCAGTAGTGACACTGTTTTGAATAATGCGACCTGTCCAAAGACGAGCGTGATTTGTGCCATACGCGCTCAAGATAACGATGACGCCTTTTAGATTGTAGAATTTCGGGAGTCATCCATGAAGCGGGTGGCTTTTGTGATACAGATTTGGATCTCACTGGTGCATATTTGTTTAGTAAAGCCTTGAGTACATGATAGTACTTTGGATATCTGATTAGGTCGGATTTAAGGATGTCAGCCTTTAAAGCAGCAATGTTAATCTTGTGAATAGCTTATAGGTCTGTAAAACACATTGTGTTTTTACTCTACTTGAGTTATGGAAACATTAACATTGACAATGACAGTGTACGTGGTGGTCTGATAAACTATCCAAAACTGTAGGTGTTTGGATATTATAACAAGTTGAACGAGTTATGAAGAGATCGAGCCAGAGGCCATGTATGTGTGTCGAAAAGGTAACATGTTGTTTCAATATATCCCTATATAGCTGTCTCTCACATTCTATTACAATTGCTCCCTCTATAGTTGTCTCTCACATTTTATTACAATATCTGCCTCTATAGCTGTCTCTCACATTCTATTACAATATATCCCTCTATAGCTGTCTCTCACATTCTATTACAGTTTCTGCCTCTATAGCTGTCTCTCACATTCTATTACAATATATCCCTCTATAGCTGTCTCTCACATTCTATTACAGTCTCTGCCTCTATAGCTGTCTCTCACATTCTATTACAGTCTCTGCCTCTATAGCTGTCTCTCACATTCTATTACAATATATCCCTCTATAGCTGTCTCTCACATTCTATTACAGTCTCTGCCTCTATAGCTGTCTCTCACATTCTATTACAAGATATCCCTCTATAGCTGTCTCTCACATTCTATTACAATATATCCCTCTATAGCTGTCTCTCACATTTTATTACAATCTCTCCCTCTATAGCTGTCTCTCACATTCTATTACAATATATCCCTCTATAGCTGTCTCTCACATTCTATTACAGTTTCTGCCTCTATAGCTGTCTCTCACATTCTATTACAATATATCCCTCTATAGCTGTCTCTCACATTCTATTACAGTTTCTGCCTCTATAGCTGTCTCTCACATTCTATTACAATATATCCCTCTATAGCTGTCTCTCACATTCTATTACAAGATATCCCTCTATAGCTGTCTCTCACATTCTATTACAATATATCCCTCTATAGCTGTCTCTCACATTCTATTACAGTCTCTGCCTCTATAGCTGTCTCTCACATTCTATTACAATATATCCCTCTATAGCTGTCTCTCACATTCTATTACAAGATATCCCTCTATAGCTGTCTCTCACATTCTATTACAATATATCCCTCTATAGCTGTCTCTCACATTTTATTACAATCTCTCCCTCTATAGCTGTCTCTCACATTCTATTACAATCTCTCCCTCTATAGCTGTCTCTCACATTATATTACAATATATCTATCTATAGCTGTCTCTCACATCTGTTACAATATATCCCTCTATAGCTGTCTCTCAAATTATATTAAAATCTGCCTCTATAGCTGTCTCTCGCATTCTATTACAATATCTGCCTCTATAGCTGTCTCTCACATTCTATTACAATCTCTCCCTCTAAAGCTGTCTCCCACACTCTACCGCAATTTATCTCTTTCTATAGCTGTCTCTCACATTCTATTACAATATATCCCTCTATAGCTGTCTCTCACATTCTATTACAATATCTCCCTCTATAGCTGTCTCTCACATTCTATTACAGTCTCTGCCTCTATAGCTGTCTCTCACATTCTATTACAAGATATCCCTCTATAGCTGTCTCTCACATTCTATTACAATATATCCCTCTATAGCTGTCTCTCACATTCTATTACAGTCTCTGCCTCTATAGCTGTCTCTCACATTCTATTACAATATCTCCCTCTATAGCTGTCTCTCACATTCTATTACAGTCTCTGCCTCTATAGCTGTCTCTCACATTCTATTACAAGATATCCCTCTATAGCTGTCTCTCACATTCTATTACAATATATCCCTCTATAGCTGTCTCTCACATTCTATTACAGTCTCTGCCTCTATAGCTGTCTCTCACATTCTATTACAATATATCCCTCTATAGCTGTCTCTCACATTTTATTACAATCTCTCCCTCTATAGCTGTCTCTCACATTCTATTACAATCTCTCCCTCTATAGCTGTCTCTCACATTATATTACAATATATCCCTCTATAGCTGTCTCTCACATTCTATTACAATATCTGCCTCTATAGCTGTCTCTCACATTCTATTACAATCTCTCCCTCTAAAGCTGTCTCCCACACTCTACCGCAATTTATCTCTTTCTATAGCTGTCTCTCACATTCTATTACAATATATCCCTCTATAGCTGTCTCTCACATTCTATTACAATCTCTCCCTCTATAGCTGTCTCTCACATATATTACAATATATCCCTCTATAGCTGTCTCTCAAATTATATTACAATATCTGCCTCTACAGCTGTCTCTCATATTCTATTACAATCTCTCCCTCTAAAGCTGTCACCCACACTCTACTGCAATCTCTCTCTCTCTATAGCTGTCTCTCACATTCTATTACAATATATCCCTCTATAGCTGTCTCTCACATCTATTACAATATATCCCTCTATAGCTGTCTCTCAAATTATATTAAAATCTGCCTCTATAGCTGTCTCTCGCATTCTATTACAATCTCTCCCTCTACAGCTGTCTCTCACATTCTATTACAATATATCCCTCTATAGCTGTCTCTCACATTCTATTACAATATCTCCCTCTATAGGTGTCTCTCACATTCTATTACAATCTCTCCCTCTACAGCTGTCTCTCACATTCTATTACAATATCTCCCTCTACAGCTGTCTCTCACATTCTATTACAATATCTCCCTCTATAGCTGTCTCTCACATTATATTACAATCTCTCCCTCTATAGCTGTCTCTCACATTCTATTACAATCTCTCCCTCTACCGCTGTCTCTCACATTCTATTACAATCTCTCCCTCTATCGCCGTCTCTCACATTCTATTACAATCTCTCCCTCTATCGCCGTCTCTCACATTCTATTACAGTCTTCCCTCCTTTCATCTACCTTTCTCCTCTCGTTAGTGTTGTGGACCCACCTTGTTGTTTGGGTCATAACCTGACACCCAGTTAGTGTACATGACGTACTTCCCGCCACTGTCAGCCTTCGGTGAACACTCATCAGTGGCCGGGTCATGTTCACTGCCCCAGTTGTGACCTTCAAATAAAAACATCAACTTTAGAAATTTACACACGATTATCTGCTAATGTTCAACGCAACCATGTTTGTGGAATTCACATTTCATTTACACATTATGTGTGTTTTGGTTTCTTTCCAACTGAGCCATGTCACCATAAACCAAAAGCTTAGTGAACAACAGCCAAATTATGCTACATAATTTGAGTTCATACGTAAACAGCATAGCCATATCCTATTGGCAAGTATCGGAATAGGTCTATACAAATAATTTTTCATTTGGCAAGCGAATGTTGCCAGACTACAGCATCCATGATGTAGGGTTGTCTACACTACCCCTAGGGCGTGGCCCATGAAATTAAAATGCTGTCTGTTCAACAAGGTTTTCCTAATAAACTAGTGGATTGATATTCTTAATTGTAGTTACAAATGGTTATGTGTTAGCAACACTTATAGGTGCATAGGCCCAAAACCATGACTTTTGTTTCCCCTTACGTAATTTTAGTGTAATTATTACTACGTCAGTGTGAACTAGAAGTGTCACAAAAGAACTTACCTAACTCTGTGTGAGAGCACAGCAGCAAGAAATGAAACAGACCAGATATAGTCAAAAATAAATTACCAACACATATATGTTCTTCTTAAATTGTTTTAATATTGAACAATCCATATAATAACATTAGATCTGGCACTATATCTAACTGACAGGACAAACAATTATTTTCCACATTGAAGATGAACTGTTCTGAAAAAATTTTTTAAATCTATTCTATTTCACTACATGTAAATGAGAGAGACATTAGTTTAATGTCACAGTCACATTAGTGTCATATGTTCATAACAAATATATAGACATATGTGCACCTTCACTTGGACAACAGAATAAAAAACATGCATTAGCAACTAGAAGTGCAATAGTGTCTCCTCTGGAAGACACAGGCAAAGTGGGGAAACGAAATTGTGCTAGTTTTGAAACATCAGCAGATAGACTTGAATTCCGGTCCATATTGTTAGATAGACTGGCACTCTACCATGCCGGGCATGTAGGTAAATACGTTACTGCTGTATTGTTATCACATAAGATACTGACCATGTGTAGTGACCAGGTCAGCCTCCTGGGTCAGCAGTCTGCGATTATAGCGATTCAGTGAGCTGCTCCAGCCAGTGTTCAAGTACAACTTGTTCTTGCTCTTGTAGTAGGCTGCAAGTCAGACATGTTGTGGTCAGACACAGGCTCATGGGTCAGATATGTAGTGGTAAGACACAGGCTCATGGGTCAGACAGATGGTGGTCAAGAACAGGCTCATGGGTCAGACAGATGGTGGTCAAGAACAGGCTCATGTGTCAGACAGATGGTGGTCAGACACAAGGCTCATGGGTCAGACAGATGGTGGTCAGACACAAGGCTCATGGGTCAGACAGATGGTGGTCAGACACAGGCTCATGGGTCAGACAGATGGTGGTCAAGAACAGGCTCATGGGTCAGACAGATGGTGGTCAGACACAAGGCTCATGGGTCAGACAGATGGTGGTCAGACACAGGCTCATGGGTCAGACAGATGGTGGTCAAGAACAGGCTCATGGGTCAGACAGATGGTGGTCAGACACAAGGCTCATGGGTCAGACAGATGGTGGTCAGACACAAGGCTCATGGGTCAGACAGATGGTGGTCAGACACAAGGCTCATGGGTCAGACAGATGGTGGTCAGACACAAGGCTCATGGGTCAGACAGATGGTGGTCAGACACAGGCTCATGGGTCAGACAGATGGTGGTCAAGAACAGGCTCATGGGTCAGACAGATGGTGGTCAAGAATAGGCTCATGTGTCAGACAGATGGTCACTTGTCAGACAAATGTGCATCAGCCAGACAGACAAGTGGTCATCACTCAGACAGGCTCTCACCAGCCAGACGGTAATTACCAGACAGACTGTCAGCCTGACAGACAGTGTTTGCCAGACAGACCATGTCAGCCACACAGACTGTGTCAGCCTGACAGACCATGTTTACCAGAAAGACCATGTCAGTCACACAGACTGTGTCTGTGTGACCATGTCCACCAGACAGACCATGTCCATCAGACAGACTGTGTCTGTTGGAGAGAATGTCTGCCAGATAGGTTGTTGCTATGTTTATTGATCATATGTTTAATAATAATAATATATTTTATTAGATATAGTGCCAGATCCAAGATTATCCGTGGCGTTTCACAGCATATAAAAAAATTAATAACATGGTCTAGAATTGCTTAATAAACAAACACAGATTACAATGCTACTATAAATTATTTGAAAAATAAAATAAAAATAAATATAGTACTAAAATAATAATATAAATAAATAATTAATTGAATAGATAAATAAATAAATATATATATATATATATATATATATATATATATATATATATATATATATATATAATTGAACATATATGAAAAATAGTCACTAAATTTCATATATATATATATATATATATATATACATATATTATATATATATATATATATATATATATATATATATATATATATATATATATATATATATATATATATATATATATATATATATATATATATGTATATATATATATATATAACTATAATAATTGAATATGTATAACTTAATGACTATAAAGTATATATACATATATTTTTTCATATATATATATATATATATATATATATATATATATATATATTAAATTTAGTGACTATTTTTCATATATGTTCAATTACTAACAAATGCGAATAAAGTTATGAAAAAGAGTCATTATAAAATTACAATGAGTAGAGCAACTACTAGATATCTTAGTAATCTCTTGCTGTATATTTGTGTGAAACAGTAACTTTGTGATAACATAAGTTTGAAGTAAAGTTGATCTCGACCTAACAATTGTTAGTAAATATTGGAAGTAGCTAGACTACATTAGTGTTGTCATTGACATGGCCTGAACATTTCTCAGGACAGTGCTTTTTCGTGGTCTTGTTTATCATGTCCCAACCTTGTCTAGATGGCATTATCATTACTAATGATGATGACATCCTGGATGACAGCATCCTAGACATGTGGAAGTACCAAGAAATACATGAGGAGAAAGAGACGTCATCCTGGACATGAAGTACCAAGAGAACAATATATGAAGAATGAAAAGAAACAGTCACAAGCCACCACTAACAAGTCTGCCCTCACAGACCACAAAACCACGAGAACCATCTAATAGACTGGAAGGGAGAAGAAGTGGAAGGCAAAGAGTCACACAGAAGGAGAAGACAGGGAGTCCCTCAGAAGGAGAAGACAGGGAGTCCCAAAGAAGGAGAAGACATGGAGTCCCACATAAGGAGAAGACAGGGGGTCCCACAGAAGGAAAAGACAGAGAGTCCAACAGAAGGAGAAGACAGGGAGTCACACAGAAGGAGAAGACATGGAGTCACACAGAAGGAGAAAACAGGGAATCCCCCAGAAAGAGAAGACAGGGAGTCACACAGAAGGAGAAGACATGGAGTCACACAGAAGGAGAAAACAGGGAATCCCACAGAAGGAGAAGACATGGAGTCACACAGAAGGAGAAGACAGGGAGTCACACAGAAGGAGAAGACAGGGAGTCCCACATAAAGAGAAGACAGGGAGTCCCACAGAAGGAGAAGACAGGGAGTCCCACAGATGGAGAAGACAGGGAGTCCCACAGAAGGAGAAGACAGGGAGTCTCACAGAAGGAGAAGACAGGGAGTCCCACAAAAGGAGAAGACAGGGAGTCCCAAAGAAGGAGAAGACAGGGAGTCCCACAGGAGAAGAGAGGGAGTCACACAGAAGGAGAAGACAGGGAGCCACACAGAAGGAGAAGACAGGGAGTCCCAAAGAAGGAGAAGACAAGGAGTCCCAAAGAAGGAGAAGACATGGAGTCACCCAGAAGGAGAAGACAGGGAGTCCCACAGAAGGAGAAGACAGGGAGTCACACAGAAGGAGAAGACAGGGAGTCCCACATAAGGAGAAGACAGGGAGTCACACAGAAGGAGAAGACAGGGAGTCACACAGAAGGAGAAGACAGGGAGTCACAAAGAAGGAGAAGACAGGGAGTCCCAAAGAAGGAGAAGACATGGAGTCACCCAGAAGGAGAAGACAGGGAGTCCCAAAGAAGGAGAAGACAGGGAGTCCCAAAGAAGGAGAAGACATGGAGTCACCCAGAAGGAGAAGACAAGGAGTCACACAGGAGAAGACAGGGAGTCCCACAGAAGGAGAAGACATGGAGTCCCACAGAAGGAGAAGACAGGGAGTCACACAGAAGGAGAAGACATGGAGTCACACAGAAGGAGAAGACAGGGAGTCCCACATAAGGAGAAGACAGGGAGTCTCACAGAAGGAGAAGACAGGGAGTCACACAGAAGGAGAAGACATGGAGTCACACAGTAGGAGAAAACAGGGAATCCCACAGAAGGAGAAGACATGGAGTCACACAGAAGGAGAAGACAGGGAGTCACACAGAAGGAGAAGACAGGGAGTCCCACATAAAGAGAAGACAGGGAGTCCCACAGAAGGAGAAGACAGGGAGTCCCACAGAAGGAGAAGACAGGGAGTCCCACAGAAGGAGAAGACAGGGAGTCTCACAGAAGGAGAAGACAGGGAGTCCCACAAAAGGAGAAGACAGGGAGTCCCAAAGAAGGAGAAGACAGGGAGTCCCACAGAAGGAGAAGACAGGGAGTCACACAGAAGGAGAAGACAGGGAGCCACACAGAAGGAGAAGACAGGGAGTCCCAAAGAAGGAGAAGACAGGGAGTCCCAAAGAAGGAGAAGACATGGAGTCACCCAGAAGGAGAAGACAGGGAGTCCCACAGAAGGAGAAGACAGGGAGTCACACAGAAGGAGAAGACAGGGAGTCACACAGAAGGAGAAGACAGGGAGTCCCAAAGAAGGAGAAGACAGGGAGGAGTCCCAAAGAAGGAGAAGACATGGAGTCACACAGAAGGGGAAGACAGGGAGTCCCACAGAAGGAGAAGACAGGGAGTCCCACAGAAGGAGAAGACAAGGAGTCCCACAGAAGGGGAAGACAGGGAGTCCCAAAGAAGGAGAAGACAGGGAGTCCCAAAGAAGGAGAAGACATGGAGCCCCACATAAGGAGAAGACAGGGGGTCCCACAGAAGGAGAAGACAGGGAGTCCCACAGAAGGAAAAGACAGGGAGTCCCACAGAAGGAGAAGACAGGGAGTCCCAAAGAAGGAGAAGACAGGGAGTCCCAAAGAAGGAGAAGACATGGAGTCCCACATAAGGAGAAGACAGGGGGTCCCACAGAAGGAGAAGACAGGGAGTCCCACAGAAGGAGAAGACAGGGAGTCCCAAAGAAGGAGAAGACAGGGAGTCCCAAAGAAGGAGAAGACAGGGAGTCCCACAGAAGGAGAAGACAGCAGTAATCAACTGAGATGAGGGAACTACAAAGTTCCACATGTCTACGATGACGTCATCCCACCAGGACATCATCATCATGAGTACAGATGACACCATCTTGACAAGACTGTGAAAGCTCTACAGGGAAATAAAACCGTTGGGATATGATACAGGAATTGTATGACCATATGTCAGTGTTGGCTGCAGAATGTTAAGCAGCGGTAAACAAACAAAGCAGACAGTGTGTGGTTGTCACCTTGAGAACAGATGCCCCCGGGGTTGATGCGCTGGGGGGATGCGATATAAGACAGTCCCAGGATGTTGTTTGTGTCTACGAGGGCCGTGAACAAATGTGCAAGGCAAAAGTTGGACAGGTAGTCACCATAACTAAACGCCTGTAA
This sequence comes from Lamellibrachia satsuma, assembly GCA_033239005.1. Taxonomy (NCBI): domain Eukaryota; kingdom Metazoa; phylum Annelida; class Polychaeta; order Sabellida; family Siboglinidae; genus Lamellibrachia; species Lamellibrachia satsuma. The sequence goes on along the minus strand of BSQZ01000116.1, from coordinate 674,723 downwards.
ACAAAAGAAACATTTTAACTTGGACAAATTCCTGGTCAGATGACATTGGGCATGTCATTAGGGGTCAACACATTCTCAAAGTAAAAAAAAACAGCATTACATTTTTTATAATGTTTTTTTACCATTTAATACGAAAGGCGAACACAGTATTATATGCATTTCTTTTGCATTTCTGGTGCTTCATGTGTTTTTTGTTTTCATATAATATTTATATTTTAATTTTTGAATAAATTGATGAGTACATATTAAAAGCTGTTGTTATGGTTTATATTCATGACTGCAAACCCTTGATATATATATATATCTGGATAGTAGGCCGGCAGTTGTGAGTTGTGGTTTTTTATTGGCGACATTCATATTATCTTATGTCCCACAACAGGTATTTAGGGGGTGGTGGTAGTCTGTATTTAGGGGGTGGGTGGTGGTCTATATTTAGGGGGTGGGTGGTGGTCTGTATTGAGGGGGTGGGTGGTGGTCTATATTTAGGGGGTGGGTGGTGGTCTGTATTGAGGGGGTGGGTGGTGGTCTGTATTTAGGGGGTGGGTAGTGGTCTGTATTTATGGGTGTGTGGTGGTCTGTACTGAGGGGGTGGGTGGTGGTCTGTATTTAGGAGGTGGTGGTGGTCTGTATTTAGGGGTGGTGGTGGTCTATATTGATGGGGTATGTGGTGGTCTGTATTTAGGGGGTGGTTGGTGGTCTGTATTTATGGGTGGGTGGTGGTCTGTATTTAGGGGGTGGGTGGTCTCCACCCCAGTGTTACTAAGGAGACACATGCCAGATGGACAACGTCCCGCTGTGTCCTTACAAACTTATACCTACCAGCACTGTGTGCTCATATTAACTTATACCTACCAGCACTGTGTGCTCATATTAACTTATACCTACAAGCACTGTGTGCTCATATTAACTTATACCTACCAGCACTGTGTGCTCATATTAACTTATACCTACCAGCACTGTGTGCTCATATTAACTTATACCTACCAGCACTGTGTGCTCATATTAACCAGGCACACCAAAGGAACGTACAGGTGATTTTCATTGCCTAACACATAAGCAGGAAGTTGGGGGGGTTCTGTATAATTAAAATTCCCAAATTCTCTAAACCTTATGTTATATGTTATACTTGTATTAATCTTTAATGCTGTAATACATTAACTGTCAGAAGTTGTACAAAGTGGGAATTTAACGGAGCTTCTGCTACATTCCACCTTCAAAAGTGAAGACTTATTGATTGGTTCTTTATATGTTGTAAAACATGCATATAGTAATTCATCTCCAAATTGTGTATTTAAAAACCATGAAGAGTTGAAAGATTATATTAGTAACATGTTTTGTGTGGATGTTATCTTTAACCAACAAAAACGTTATATATATTAATTCCATATTACAATATCCCGTAACACAGTCGTTCGATTAACCAGTGAAAATTGCCATATATGGTTTCTTAAATATGTTAAGAACAAGTACTCACAGTGGTTTCTTAAATTTATTAAGAACAAATACTCACAGTGGTTTCTTAAATATCTTTAGAACACGCACTCACAGTGGTTTCTTAAATATCTTAAGAACAAGTACTCACAATGGGTACCAGTTTGTAGTAAATTGAACTGTGAACATTTTTAACATTTGATATCTTATATGACTCAGGTCAGGTCAGTTCAAAAATATGCATCACTGAAAACCGTAATGCCTGCAGGTGATGCACAGTGTATCTGCTCTGTTTAGACGAGAAAGTGCATAACACAGACAACACCAAGACAACATTCACCTGGCGAACAAACGCACCCAACAGTGAGCAGATGCTATATAAGCAAAACTGCTTGATGCAAACATCCCGACTAAATACGCACAAATTAGAATTTGCACGTGATGTTTCTTTCAGTGGGCAGCTCTCTGACAGAAGACTAGATCCTTCGAAACCTACTTTATTGGTGTAGCAGATTCACCATTAAAAGAGCTTCAAAATTATGTATACTTTTATTATTGTGTGATAATTATGTCAATCCTAATTATGTCATATCGTAATCTGATAATTATATTACAGAGATTCATTTAAACTGTTCAATGAATGCTACCACATCATCGGGCACACCAGTTAAAAACAAATTATTGACCATCGGCTAATCAACTTATCCTTATCCTCTTCACTGCCACATTCACTGCCACATTCACTACCACATTCACTGCCACTTTCACTGCCACATTCACTACCACATGCACTGCTACTTTAACTGCCACATTCACTACCACATTCACTGCTACTTTCACTGCCACTTTCACTGCCACATTCACTGCCACTTTCACTACCACATTCACTGCCACATTCACTGCCACATTCAGTACCACTTTCACTGCCACATTCACTGCCAAATTCACTGCCACATTCACTACCACATTCACTGCTACATTCACTGCCACTTTCACTACCACATTCACTACCACATTCACTGCCACTTCCACTGCCACATTCACTGCCACTTTCACTGCCACATTCACTACCACATTCACTGCCACATTCACTGCCACTTTCACTGCCACATTCACTGCCAAATTCACTGCCACATTCACTACCACATTCACTACCACATTCACTGCTACATTCACTGCCACTTTCACTACCACATTCACTACCACATTCACTGCCACTTTCACTACCACATTCACTACCACATTCACTGCCACTTCCACTGCCACTTTCACTACCACATTCACTGCCACATTCACTACCACATTCACTGCCACTTTCACTACCACATTCACTGGCACATTCACTACCACATTCACTGCCACTTTCACTGCCACATTCACTACCACATTCACTACCACATTCACTGCCACTTTCACTGCCAATTTCATAGACACTTCCTCCCTTGCTACTGTTTCTATAGTCAATGTTGAAGTAATCGTTAATAAAGCTTCCAAACTCCGAATTCTCCTTAGCAAAAAATATTTTGTGAAAAACATATATATATTATTATATATATATATTTAAATATATATATATATATATATATATATATATATATATACATACATACATACATACATACATACACACACATACAAGTGACTGCAATGATAATAAGTTCACATGACAAGACATTAAAACTGGCACATGGTGACCAAAACCATTTGGTCGTCTGTCCACTTGTCACATTTGGTAAATAAAACAAAAATGTGTCATGAAGATGCTTACGCTTGTGTGATACTAAGCTAACTTGTATTCTGATAAAAAATAACAAGATGTTTATGACTGTGTGATATTAAGTTAATTTGTATCCTGATAACAAGAAATATGTAGTGTATTTATAAATGCATGTGCAGATGTTCAGCATAAACAGAGTGCAGTATATGCTAGCATACAATATATTTACTTTCTTCCTATTTAAAAAAACTTTCCTAATATTTATTAATAGAACAGAAAACTACAACTGTACTTTTCCTTATTTGAAGAGAATTAGAGTGAAACATTAACATTTCCTTACTTCGAGAAGGTCCTTCGTGTCCCAGGTTTCCCTCTCCATGTTGTAATGTGGCTGACCTCCCACCACTACTGAAGGAACTTCGTGGATTCGCATCTGTCACATACAAACCATAGACATTGACCAGTTCACACAATTTCACAGGTGTCAACATTACTGCTTACAGGTTTTTCCATGCATCCTGCTTTTTGGACAAAATGTCCCACTTTTTTAATTTTCAAAAACAAAACAAAATCATGGGAAAATCAATATATTTGTCGCACTGGACACATTTTGTTTATTTGATCTCATGTTATTTTATATTTCCTCGTGCATGCGCTCACATCGAACGAGAATGGCACATCAAAAACAACATGTTTAAAAAAAAATGTAATGGCGGAGGGCGCTTCCTGCTTTTGTGAGCAGTTTCCAGTATTCACTCAAGATATTCTGGCCTAACACCATCTCCAATGCAGAACTCCACAGCAGAACATCAACTCAGTCCATCACATTGGAGAAAAAACGACGCAGATGGCAGTGGATTGGCCACGTCTTGAGAATGCCGCAGACAGCAATAGTCCGAACTGCTCTCAGATGAACACCAGATGGAAAACAGGTGAGAGGAAGACCGAAAGAAACCTGGAGAAGAACGGTGGAGCGAGAAATGAAAGAATATAACCTGACCTGGTGGAAGCTCGAGAAAACATTAAGAGATAGACTACAGTGGCGCGCTCTGGTGTCGGCTTTATGTGTACTTCCACATGAAGAGGATTAAGTAAGTAAGAAAGAATAGTTTAAGTAATATCCGCAGTCGACTTAATAAAAAAGGCATATTTTTTCAAGTCTTCAAAAGAACTGAAGTTGATTGTTTGATCTAATACGGCTTAAACTGGTGGATATTAAAAATGGTAAACACTTCGTTGGTTCCAATCTGACCATGGGCGTGACTTCCAACCTCTCGCCAATCACATGACGAGATTTCACCAAATGCGAATTTCATGAATTTTCAACATTTTCATTTTCACTTCAACTGCTGTTTGAACAAACATCAAATAATGTAATAGTTTGTCTGATAATTTCGCAAAAACTACATATAAAAGTTGCACAAATGAACTAGCAGGTTGTAGTGAATATTAGGTAGGTTTGATTTTTTACAAAATAAATTTGGAGATGAGCGAGAGAAAAATTATTGAGGGACCTTTAATTTACATAATGATGCTAAAGTTAAAGTAGTCTGAAAGATGGTTGAAATAGTCACCTCTTTGATTTCAAACCCCATCTGTTGTTCATAGCCTGGTCCAAAGTTTGTGTTTTTGTAGACGGCGTCAACTCGCTCAATGAGGCCAATCTGACAAGAGAAGTACATCCACAATAACTAAACAGACAATAGATGACACAGAGAAAACATTTGACCTTTAATCCCGGGGGGGCACTCAATATGTTGTCAAAATACCATCTTTGAAAATTTCTCTAACTGACTCCCCCAAATATGTTTAAAATATGTCATACCAAATAAATGGCTGTCTTTGAGACACTGCCCTGACCCATGTTTTCAATGTCATACCAAGTAAATGGCTGTCTTTGAGACGCTGCCCTGACCCATGTTTTCAATGTCATACCAAGTAAATGGCTGTCTGTGAGACACTGCCCTGACCCATGTTTTTAATGTTATACCAAATAAATGGCTGTCTTTGAGACGCTGCCCTGACCCATGTTTTCAATGTCACACCAAGTAAATGGCTGTCTTTGAGACACTGCCCTGACCCATGTTTTCAATGTCATACCAAGTAAATGGCTGTCTTTGAAACGCTGCTCTGACCCATGGTTTCAATGTCATACCAAGTAAATGGCTATCTTTGAGATGCTGCCCTGACCCATGTTTTCAATGTCATACCAAATAAATGGCTGTCTTTGAGATGCTGCCCTGACCCATGTTTTCAATGTCATACCAAATAAATGGCTGTCTTTGAGATGCTGCCCTGACCCATGTTTTCAATGTCATACCAAGTAAATGGCTGTCTTTGAGATGTTACTCTAACCCATGTTTTCAATGTCATACCAAGTAAATGGCTGTCTTTGAGACGCTGCCCTGACCCATGTTCCTGAAGAAGCGGTAGTCAGCCACAAGCAGTAGAGGACATGTGTTCTTGGCGGGATACTTGGAAGATCTCTTCTCCCTCCTGCTCTCTCTGTCAGTTGGTTCTGCTACAAGGGAAACATCTGCACACAATGCAGGAGGCTGGACGACACAAAAACTAACATCATCATTATGCTTATTATCCATTGTGGGTTTTATGGTTATTGACTAACCAATATTAGCAGGACAACTAATGGGACTGCAGACTGATGGGCAGATGCCCTACATGGGATTGCAGACTGATGGACAGATGCCCTACATGGGACTGCAGACTGATGGACAGATGCCCCACATGGGATTGCAGACTGTATACTGACCCCTTTGTGGGACTACAGACTGATGGACAGATGTTCTACCTGGGACTGGAGAGTGATGGATAGGTGCCCTAACTGGGACTGCAGACTGATCTACAAATGCTCTACCTGGGACTGCAGACCGATGGACAGTTGCCCTACCTCAGACTGCAGAATAATGGATAGATGCCCTACCTGAGACTGTAGACTGAAGGATATAAGCCCTATCTGACACTGTAGACTGAAGGATAGATGCCTTATCTGAGAATGTAGACTGAAGTATAGAAGCCCTATCTCAGACTGTAAACTGAAGGATAGATGCCGTACCTGAGACTGTAGACTGAAGGATAGAAGTCGTACCTGGGACTATAGATTGAAGGATATAAGCCCTACCTGACACTGTAGACTGAAGGATAAAAACCCTACCTGTGACTGTTGACTGAAGGATAGAAGCCCTACCTGGGACTGTAGACTGAAGGATAGAAGCCGTACCTGGGACTGTAGACTGAAGGATAGATGCCCTACCTGGGACTGTAGACTGAAGGATAGAAGCCCTACCTGGGACTGTAGACTGAAGGATAGAAGCCCTACCAGGGACTGTAGACTGAAGGATAGAAGCCGTATCTTGGACTGTAGACTGAAGGATAGAAGCCCTACCTGGGACTGTAGACTGAAGGATAGATGCCCTACCTGGGACTGTAGACTGAAGGATAGAAGCCCTACCTGGGACTGTAGACTGAAGGATAGAAGCCCTACCTGGGACTGTAGACTGAAGGATAGATGCCCTACCTGGGACTGTAGACTGAAGGATAGATGCCCTACCTGGGACTGTAGACTGAAGGATAGATGCCCTACCTGGGACTGCAGTTGCTCCAGGTGCTGAGTCATTGTTGTTTATTCTTACAAAGCCACAGTAACTGACATTCTCACTGTGATTGTCTCTACAACAAATACAACCTAGACTATACAACAGATGCGTGCGTGCATGCGTGTGTGTGTTTGTTATGACAGTGACCCAAAGATAGAATTTCACTTTGACTTCATATTAAGGTTGTGCACCTGGAGCCTGAGAAATAAAAAAAATGTAGTGCTACATTGCTATGAGACCAAAGTCAATGTGCCCATCCACTTTTGTTCTAAAAGGTATAGGACATATAGGAATTGTGAAGTAAAAATATAGGATTATAGGAACATAACTTTTTTTAGGAATGTACATTCAACTCACCAGCTACTGACTTAACAAATTAGCACCTGCCAACTTTTAACATTACATCAAAAAATTCACTGATTTCGCTTTGACAATTTCGTTCAGCCCACGTTGCCACAGTTCATTCAACTATGTAAATGAAAACCTGGCTACAGACAGAGGTGAATATTTGAATGAAAAGTCTTCACGCAGTAATTGCCAGTGAAGTCGAGATGGCGTTGGCATGAACAGGTCTGCCAGTGGGTGAAATGTAAGGCACTTTAAGCAGTCTTAGGGAGTGGACTATATAAGAACATACTTTTTCAGTTATTTCTTACCCCAGATTGTCTGCAATCTTCATGTCTGAACCTTTGTATGTGATCATAGAGTAGCTGCTCGATTTCGGCAGATGTCTCCAAGATGGCTGAAAAAATATGACAAAAACCAATCGAGTGATGACCACTAACTGGTTTAACCTTATTCAGAAAATTTTCCTAAATGATGCAAATATACAAAACCATTAAGACAAAAAAATAACATATATTATATCTTTGATTGCTGAATATGAGATTGTTATTAAAATCTTATATCAAAAGGATTATTGATGCAGTGACATACAACACATAATGTGACATCCACATATTTTGCACTCACTAAGTCTACCAGGTAGTTGTAGCATTCATTGTATGGTTAACTAGCTAAGCACAAAATAAATAAAATCCAGTTCTATCACAGGTTCAGTCTGTCATCCTAAAGTGTACTGTCAAACAGCATTGATAAATGACAACTTACAGACTCGTCAGTCATTCTGGTCATTTCAGTGAATATGGTATTGGTATTGGGCAAATAGTTGTAGTTGAGATTGAACATTGTGTTCTTAAATCAGTAGTATTAACCCAAACTGTCCATATTATTAAGAATGAATACATGATAATTGTAGTAGTGAAGAGAATAGACAAGAAAACAATGGAGGAGCTGAAGGAGGAGGTTGGAGGAGCTGAAGGAGGAGGTTGGAGGGGCTGAAGGAGGAGGTTGGAGGAGCTGAAGGAGGAGGTTGGAAGAGCTGAAGGAGGAGGTTGGAGGAGCTGAAGGAGGTTGGAGGAGCTGAAGGAGGAGGTTGGAGGGGCTGAAGGAGGAGGTTGGAGGAGCTGAAGGAGGAGGTTGGAGGGGCTGAAGGAGGAGGTTGGAGGAGCTGAAGGAGGAGGTTGGGGGAGCTGAAGGAGGAGGTTGGAGGAGCTGAAGGAGGAGGTTGGAGGGGCTGAAGGAGGAGGTTGGAGGAGCTGAAGGAGGAGGTTGGGGGAGCTGAAGGAGGTTGGAGGAGCTGAAGGAGGAGGTTGGAGGAGCTGAAGGAGGGGAGGTTGGGGGAGCTGAAGGAGGAGGTTGGAGGAGCTGAAGGAGGTTGGAGGAGCTGAAGGAGGAGGTTGGAGGAGCTGAAGGAGGAGGTTGGGGGAGCTGAAGGAGGAGGTTGGAGGAGCTGAAGGAGGAGGTTGGAGGAGCTGAAGGAGAGGAGGTTGGGGGAGCTGAAGGGAGGAGGTTGGGAGCTGAAGGAGGAGGTTGGGGGAGCTGAAGGAGGAGGTTGGAGGAGCTGAAGGAGGAGGTTGGAGGGGCTGAAGGAGGAGGTTGGAGGGGCTGAAGGAGGAGGTTGGAGGAGCTGAAGGAGGAGGTTGGGGGAGCTGAAGGAGGAGGTTGGAGGAGCTGAAGGAGGAGGTTGGAGTAGCTGAAGGAGGAGGTTGGGGGAGCTGAAGGAGGAGGTTGGGGGAGCTGAAGGAGGAGGTTGGGGGAGCTGAAGGAGGAGGTTGGAGGAGCTGAAGGAGGAGGGGGGTTGGAGGGCTGAAGGAGGAGGTTGGAGGGGCTGAAGGGAGGAGGTTGGAGGAGCTGAAGGAGGAGGTTGGGGGAGCTGAAGGAGGAGGTTGGAGGAGCTGAAGGAGGAGGTTGGAGGGCTGAAGGAGGAGGTTGGAGGAGCTGAAGGAGGAGGTTGGAGGAGCTGAAGGAGGAGGTTGGGGGAGCTGAAGGAGGAGGTTGGAGGAGCTGAAGGAGGAGGTTGGAGGAGCTGAAGGAAAAGAGGTTGGAGGGGCTGAAGGCGGAGGTTGGAGGAGCTGAAGGAGGAGGTTGGAGGAGCTGAAGGAGGAGGTTGGAGGGGCTGAAGGAGGAGGTTGGAGGAGCTGAAGGAGGAGGTTGGGGGAGCTGAAGGAGGAGGTTGGAGGAGCTGAAGGAGGAGGTTGGAGGAGCTGAAGGAAGAGGTTGGAGGAGCTGAAGGAAGAGGTTGGAGGGGCTGAAGGAGGAGGTTGGAGGAGCTGAAGGAGGAGGTTGGAGGAGCTGAAGGAGGAGGTTGGAGGAGCTGAAGGAGGAGGTTGGAGGAGCTGAAGGAGGAGGAAGCCAGTTTAGTTTAACTTCTGAAATTCTCTTTCACACCAGGAGCTAGTTAAACTGGGCTGGTGCACTTAGAGTGGAGGGTAGAAGGGGAAGACCGAGACTGAGATGGGACGACTGTGTGAAGAGTGATTTGGCGGGAGTGGGAGGGGAGGATGAGAGTGAGGGATGGGGGTGAAGATGGGTGGTGGAGAAGGTGGTAAAACAGGACTGGAGACAGAAGGAGAAGGAAAACAAGAATTGATGGCCAGTGTCGATGACCAGTATAGATGACCAGTATTAATGCCAACCCAGGACTTCAGGAGAGGAAAGCAACAAAAACATGCCACATTTATAAAAAAATGTGTGCTATTTTACAAGTTTAAAATGTTGACTTTCTTTAAATAATAACCATCCTTTACCTCCACATAGTAGACATCAGCATGAGTTTTGATTGTGGCAGTCATCGTGCCGTCTTCCTCCCAGAAGGCATGCACCTCAGACGTGGTCGGTTCATCTATGTATTCACAGGAATGACACAGGGAATTTTAATTAACTGTCCATAAATCAACTTCATAATATTCCTTAAATGACATAGATTTTGCCATTTTTGCTCATATTCCAAGTACGAAATTGAAAACTATTTCACATGCTCATTTTTGGCAAATTAGGCATCTGGAATGTAAATAATTATAATCCGTAGTTTAGAACAGTTTGCAATTACTGCCAGGAAACAAGTATTCTTTAGAGTGAGAGAGAAACTGGAAATAATATCAGTGGGAGACAGAATTTAATAAGGTACAATTGTTCGCAGAGTTACACATTTTCTATGATTGTTCCAAGTTACATAATCTTTGACAAATATCTGCACAAGTTCCTTCGTATGGTACAAATGCTTCATGAAACTACTGTCCAATCACCGGATAGCACTCCCTGGTAGAACTTGTCCATGTCCAGTCTTATGTCCCGTTCTTTGTTATTCTTGTCAACAGAAATCACTCTGAAGTCTGGTGACAACAGATTTTGTTGCAATTCAAGAAGCAGGTGAAAATGCCTGCAGAAAAAGATACAGGTGCTTTCACCACACGACACTACTGATAACAAAGTTTATCAAAACTATACCGTCCCCAGAAACTAACTTCCAGAGTTTTGAGGGAAAGAAATGTTTCGGATAATAATTGGTGTCAGAAATAATTTCAAAACACAAAAAACATAAGACATTATTATTTACAATGTTTACTCACAAAAATCTCATCACAGAAACAACAGATAATGAGTATGCTCTAATCTGGCATCATTCACCACTTAGCATTGTTTTCACATACTATCAATCCAGCCTCAGGGGTTAATCGCGGCCCATTCCGCTTCTGGTGTTGGGGCAATCTGTCATTGGTGTTTTTGGATCAAACCGTTATATTGGCACTAAACATTCTAAAATTAACTTTTTGTGAAGTATTGTTGTTGGCTAACTAAATGATGTGTGCATTTATTCTGTGGCGGTGCCGGAAAAGAATGAATTCTTGTATGCGACAACGCAGGTATAGGTCTGGTAGTTCACCGACAATCAACCTCAGCTTGGTACCGACACTACACTATGTTCACATCCTTAGCATGCACGGGCGGAGCACTTCAGCTGATAAGACATTTCTAGTTCTAATAGATTTTGTTGTCGGAATGTTATAACTTAGACTCATTGGCTGTTTAACCATATTATGCTTTTCAGAACAGACATATATCAGCAATGGTAATTACTTGATGGGACAATTTCTCATCACCATTTTGTGTAACCACCAGAAGGATGCACGCACAAAATGACGTGTGAAATTATTGTGTAAACAACAGCATGTGTTACTACTTCTGTGTAAACAACAGCACGTGTTACTACTTCCGTGTAAACAACAGCAAGTGTTACTACTTCTGTGTAAACAACAGCACGTGTTACTACTTCTGTGTAAACAAAAGCACGTGTTACTACTTCCGTGTAAACAATAGCATGTGTTACTACTTCCGTGTAAACAATAGCATGTGTTACTACTTCCGTGTAAACAATAGCATGTGTTACTACTTCAGTGTAAACAATAGCATGTGTTACTACTTCCGTATAAACAACAGCACATGTTACTACTTACTTAAAACTATACGTGGTGATAGAATTTACCCTAAAATTATTGCCAAAATATAGGGGTCCACCATAAAACTGGGGGGCCAAAACAGGTTGCATAAAAAACCATAACATAAATTTGACTGAATTGTGTGTATTTGTTCTGCAACTTCGCATTTCAAACGTATGCTCCCACCAGCCATATACAGGTAAACCTCGCTTTAAGTAGTCACCCTGGTAATACAGCCACCTCAGTAATATAGTCACTCTGGTAATACAGCCACCTCAGTAATATAGTCACGCTGGTAATACAGCCACCTCAGTAATATAGTCACGCTGGTAATACAGCCACCTCAGTAATATAGTCACTCTGGTAATACAGCCACCTCAGTAATATAGTCACGCTGGTAATACAGCCACCTCAGTAATATAGTCACGCTGGTAATACAGCCACCTCAGTAATATAGTCACGCTGGTAATACAGCCACCTCAGTAATATAGTCACTCTGGTAATACAGCCACCTCAGTAATATAGTCACTCTGGTAATACAGCCACCTCAGTGTCCTGTGCAGTCCCATATTATTTCCATAATGGAAAAAGTAGAGGAAATTAAGTTCTGCTAATACAGTCATCTCACTATTCAGGTAAATTTAGCCCAGCGCCGAGAGTGACCCTAGTAGTGAATTTATTTTTAATAAAGATTTCGGTTTTGCAAGCCCTCAAGTTTTGAGCATTCATTTTAGGTCTTAAAATTGGATGCTAATTATTCTAATTTCTAAACTATATATTTATATCACAAGTGAAATCCAAAATAATTATTATGCAACTAACTGACTCACCGTCCGTGGGAGTCGAACTGTACATGTTTAACATCAGGACTGATGCTGTCTGCGCTGCGTTTCACCAGTTTGTGGTGAAACTTAGACTGATCGAGAGTCTCATATCTCGTCAGTATGTCATCCAGGGGTGCTGCTGTAAACAAATGAAGTAATTAATAAAATTTGCCTGCTATGTTTATGACCAAAAAGTAGTGATTAATACACAGTCATCCCTTAAAAAATAGAGAACATAAAACAAGTGGAAACATTCTGGATATAAATTATTTTGATTTAAATATGAGGAACACAAAACTATGTGTTAATGTATATTCACCCATATAGCATAAATATATAGTTGTGTGTACAGTTATATATGCTTGATTTGCATGTTTGAATAAATATATCACTGTTTGAATAAACAGATCAATGTCTGTTTAAATATCTCAAACAATCAATCAATCACTCTAACTAATCATTTCAACAAAATTCTGGGCACCAACACTAAGTTAAAGAAATGGTACATATCTATGTAATGCACAACAGAAAGTGCAAAAATTTATTACGGCTGGATTTTTGTTTAATGGTGTCAGAATTACTTGCCAAGACATCGCACGGTGGCGCTATCCTGCTCTTGTTCCTCAGTTGATTATGAGGATGCAGTATTTCTAACATACAAACTTGGAGCATTATGACAAGTACTGCCATGTGTCACCCATTCGTTCTGATTTGGTTTCCCATCCTGCCGTATGTCTAATTCCGCCAAAACTACTAATGGGCACAGTGGAACAAATCAGTATACCACTTAAGAGTTTTCAACTTGAGGGAGTGGTTCCTTTTGAATGGAAAGTAGCAAACATAATAATATTATTTAAAAAGGGTTCAAGAAATAAGGCAGAGAACACCAGTGAATTTAATATCAGTGAATTGTAAATTATTAGAAATGTTAATTAAAGACCATATGGTGGATTTCTTGTTAGGCATAAATTATTAAATCAATCTCAACATGGATTCCTAATGTTATGCTTTTTGGAAGGGATCACCGGTAGATACTATCTACTTAGATTTTAGGAAAGCTTTCGACAAAGTGCCACATCAAAGATTACTACTTAAATTAAAAGCCCATGGTATCGGGGATGGCATAATCGACTGGATAGAACAATGGCTGACTGACAGAAGATAGCGTGTTGTAGTAGATGGGGAGGTTTCAAACTGGAAATCAGTTTTGAGTGGTGTGCCATATGAATCAGTTTTAGGACCTTCATTATTCTTAATATATATATATATATATATATATATATATATATATATATATATATATATATATATATATGGCTTGGACGATAATATTACAAGCAATGTACTGAAATTTGCAGATTACACAAAAGTGTTTAGGTTAACAAGGATGGTGATAAATAAAATTTATAAAACGATCTAGAAAAATTAGTTAAATGGTCTGAAAAATTACAGATGCTATTCAATTCAATACACACAGGACACTGGAACTTGGATGTAAACTACAAAATGGGAGATACTGTTCTAGGTACTACTGTAAAAGAAAAGGACTTGGGAGTAACAGTAAGTGCTGATATAAAAATTTCAAAGCAGTGTAGTATTGCAGCTTCAAAGGGTAATCAAATTCTTGGGTTGATTTGGGGAAATATAACATACAAGGAAAACTGCTAATGATACCTCTGTATAAAGCAATAGTTAAACCTCATTTAGAATAAAGTATACAAGCTTGGAGACCATATCGAAAGAAGGATATGGATACGCATGAACGCATATAGAGGAGAGCAACTGAAAGACCTTAGTTAAGAAGAATGCCTAAAAGAATGTGGTTTAACATCCCTAGTGATTAAGAGGAGATCAGATTGAAGTTTTTAAGATATTGAATGGGTATAAAAATATAGATAGAAGGTAATATAGTAGAACTAGAGGACATGAGGTAACATTAGTAAAGGATCAGTGTAGATTGGATATCAGGAAGTACTCATTCTAGCAGCATGAATATGTTTAAAAACAAGGTTGACAAATATCTCAGGAGGGCAAGTTATACATAGATGAAAAAATATTGACCAATGGCTTCCTTGTCCATTTGCCATCTGGTCCTTTGCCTTGGATGGCAATCTTGTTAAATCTTGTTAACCTCGAAGTATCCATTACCACACAACTGGACTCATGGTGACAGTAGTGAATTTCCAATGGTTAGCTGTGGTTGTCAGGCTTGCAAATCAGCATGAGTGACAATCACCTTCAGCTGCAGTCCATGATTAGACTATCATCTGTGACAGGCAGAATATCATCATGAGAGGACATTGCCATGACGCCACCCATCTCGACACTGTGAGAACCACAGCATAGTGGTTCTGAAGATGCATTTGTCAACACAAAACAATAATGCCCTGGGCTGTATATTGCTACAGGAATCGAAGAAAACACAGAATGAAATTATTGCTATAATCCGGGTGCAGATCCTGGAGAAGAAACTGCCCAAAATGCGAAAGTTGCTAATTCCATCAGTGCTGACAAGGCGTGTGGCATATCAAACAAAGAACAGGTAAAGTTTGTCCTGAAAGATCAAAGAAACACAAAAATCCATGAAGAATTATTTGAAGTTTTTTGTGTTACTCTGGACTTATATGTGCAGTTATCACTAAAAAGGTCGAACAGCTCAACTTGGATTTCCAAAACATGACCAAGCATATGATGATGATGTAATACAATGGTGCTCTTTATAAGGTTATTTGTAGCTTTGCATAAATGGGGGATTACAGTGTGCGTGCGTGCGTGCGTGCGTGCGTGCGTGCGTGCGTGCGTGCGTGCGTGCGTGCGTGCGTGCGTGCGTGCGTGCGTGCGTGCGTGCTGTATAAATCTGGATAACTAAAACTAAAAGTCCTGCCACCTGGTTTATTTTTGGGGAAATTGGGCACCCCTCTTTTTTCAGGGTCTGGATCCGCCCATGAAGTGGATGGTAAGCAGATGATAGATATTAAATAAGTAGATGGTAACTAAAGTGGCTCATGCGCCGTAACCGCACAGCAGTAAGGCATTTAGTCTTTGCCTTCGAACACACGGGTGTATGTGTAGCCGCAAGAGGGAGCCACAACTATAAATCACTCCCACGATGTGCCTGGATGATAAATTAGCGCGATCGATAGAGCGGCTTGTCTAAAATATGATGCACTGGAACTTAGCATTGCTTACAGCCACGCTCGACTTGGTGTCAACACCAAGTGTTGTCAATTTTAGACTTGTGTATTGCACCGCAAAGCGCAGAACTTACTAGGTCTAGGGATACTCGAACGCCCCCTGGCTGAGGGCTAAAAGCGAATTGCTAGCCTCCTTGCTTAAGAACTTACCTGCTATTTCACGGACACTCCAGTAGCACATGAAACTAACTATTACAAAGTACATGGTGTGTAATTTACAATGTAACGTATCTTGTTTCTGACACTAAAGCTGATGACAATTCAGGTTAATCACATAAGACTTCTTTTCTACCCGGATGTCATAAACTTTGGGGTGAATTTGTATCGCCCCCTGTTGGTTAACCAAACATCGCTACCCGCGCCACCTGTCGGATTCTAGTAGATAATTGATCATGGGCGCCTGAGTTCGAAGATATTCGAGTATCCAATATGATCCAAAAATATATAGAAGTTGTGCATGACATCACGATGATGATGTTGTATGCCTACGTACACTACATATGTACACTTAGAAGTTAGAATGATACTTGGCTTCCGCTGTTGACAACATGCGGCATGCCATACCAGAATGGAGGGCCAAAGCGGTGGGGGTGTGCCGCCAGAGCCCCATGGAGCACATGGAGAGAGAGAAATCAAGAAATTTAGGGTCACCAAGAAAGAATTATTGAACAATTTATCTAATATCTAAGCCCGGGCGGAACGTTTTAATTGGGAAATTTCCTCTTCGATGAAAGAGAGAATTATCAGGTTTAATTGGGGCACAAATTAGAAAATTTACATTTTTTCTTCGGACAGAGAGAGAAAAATGGCCAAAAAAAACAAGGGCATTTCCGCGGCACATACATGTATACCTCAGTATAGGGAGTACCCCCTGGGATGGAGGGGTGCAACTTCCCGGAGGACACCCTTATGAAAATATACCATGAAATTACATGGAAAGCTATGGTATACCATGACATTGCATGATAAACTGTGGTAGGCTGTGTTTTTTTATTTATTGTATACTAATTGAATGGTATACCATGGTTTACTTGTTTCAAAACAGTGTTGTATTTTACCATGGCGTCCCTGTTTCAAAACACCATGTTATACAATAATAAATTTTATATGGTTTCAGTGGTATATAGTTTCCAGCGCCAAATTTGATTCACAACACATAAAACATTATTGGAATACTGCTTAACGGCCTACGTAACAATTAGAACATATATTGTTGACTGGAACAACCAGATGAAGATCACAAACCCTAATATAATTAGGCCTAGCGAGACGTTATCATATCAGCATTCTTTCTTCCAAATTGCGCAGTTTTTAACCTTGTTACATTAGACACTACAAATGCTACAGCAATTCCCCCAAAATTCTATAGAATATTCTGTGACAAATTCTAAAGAATATTATGTAACAATTCTGTAGATATTTTTGTTAAGAGTACCGTCCATCTGTTCTACATTCAACTCAGTTAGCTATAGCTTCTTTGTTAGTTGCCACTCACTGCTCCGATCTAGCCCTCTTCATGTCAATCACTTTCATCCATTGGCCCATTCATTCATACTGTCCATCAATCCATCTGAATTCACCTGTCCACCTGCCTCTTCACCCATACCGTCTACCTGACCTGCTCTCCGTCTTTCCCTTCACACAGCACCGTTCTCCTTCCCAGTCAGCCACCGTCTACTCCTACATACAACTCCGTCTGTTTACCTCTTCGGCCACTACCGTCCACTTACAACCATCTTCACCCGTCGTCTCCATCACCGGTGATTTCTCCCTCTCTGTGCCCACTTGCCTGTACATGCACCTACATCTGCATCAGTGCGCGTATTTCTTCACTACCCACCGTGCCTTTCGTCTCCAAACACCTTCGAACGTCGTCAGCTTCCGCCATCACCAATAATTTAACCCTCCATCCCCGTCGTCCGCCTATCCCGACACTCATCCCTGTTCACTAGCATCACCTGTAACGCTCTTGTACTTTTAAACAATGGGTTTAATCATAATACCTACATACAAGGTAGGATCGTTTCTAGCATGGTTCTCCTGTCAACAAGCCCCGTAGCCCACGGGGTGCAAAACCCCGGTAGTGTCATTCGAAATGTTTTCCAGTACAAAACACCATATTATGACATCTCCCCCGTTCCAACAAAACAAATTAACGTCATTCAAATTGTACGGGCCGGCGGACTGCTCGCCCACTTCTGGTAGACACCAGCGGCGTATTCGGCCCAGCGGGGACGTCCACGGGCGGCACGACCGCATCACCGGGATCAGCAGGGACGTCGGCATCATCAGGCTCGTCGTCGGGCTCTGGCGGAACTACATGCGGCACGCCATGGAGATGTCTTCGATTTCGGCGATTATCTGATGCCTGCACCAGTTTCCACAACATATGACTGGTTCCGCTGGTCACTTTTGACCACAGTGCTCGGTGTCGACCACTATTTCTCCCCATCGAGTTTCATCAGCACTGGATCGCCGTTTTGTAACAGTGGTAGTTTGCGTACGCCGTGTCTTCGGTCGTAGTATCGCTTATATGCCGTTTTGGCATGTCGATCAAAATTGCGGATGTCCACATCTCGGTGGCGGCGTGGTGACAATTGTTGTCTGACGACAGGCAATCGAGTGGCTAGTTGACGACTCATTAGTGCCTCTGCAAGTGATACATTGATTGCACTGTGAGGCGATGCATGATAGTTCAGTAGACCTATCTCAGGGTCATCGAGGTCTAACAATCATTTCGCGGTCTGCACAGCTCGTTCTGCCATACCATTCTCTTGTGGAGAATACGGGTTTGTGGTTTGTTGGATGAAGCACCACGATTTCACGAATCTCCTGAATTCGTCCGGGACGAATTGTCTTCCATTGTCTGATATAACAACGTCTGGTATACCGTGAGTAGTAAACACGGCCTTGAGGCGGGTAATTACACAGTCAGACGTTAGACTGGTCAACTGTTTGATCTCGATCCAACGCGAGTAGTAATCGATGATCACGAGATAGTCCTTTCGCTTATATTGGACGATATCCATGGCGATCTTCTCCCATGGTCTTCCGGGTAGTTCGACGGGACGAAGTGGCTGCTCTCTCTGTGTCGGTCGGTTACGTCTACATGTGTCACACCGATCGATGAACATTTTGATGTCGCGACTAATTCCGGGCCACCAGACAGCATTTGCTGCTCGTTCACGACATGAAATGCCTTGATGTGACTCGTGAAGTCGTCGCAAAGTGTCGTCGCGCATCTTTGGAGGCACTACAATTTGAAGTTTATACACAATGACTCCGTCAGTCACCGAGAGTGATGCTCTCTGTCTATAGTATTCTCCTACAGATTGTGGAACGCAACTGTTGTGACTAGGCCATCCGTTCGCTATGAAGTGAGTGATCAACTTCATTACTCGATCTGTCGAGTTTTCAGTCCTGATCTCTGTAAGACGGTCTTCAATCTCAGACCAGTTCTGTTGTACGGCCTCGACGTGAGCTGCTATATCGTCTGAGAGCTCGACATCGTCAATTCGAGAATCACATGTCTCTAGCGGCTTTCTGGAAAGGGCATCGGCAATCACGAGCTCCTTTCCGTATTCGACAATCGGGTTGAAACGCATGGCCCTCATGAGCAATCGCTGACAGCGGAGCGGTGCGTCGTCTACGCGTTTTGTATTCATGAGTGGAACCAGTGGTCGATGGTCGGTGAGTAGCTTGAATTCGCTCAGTCCGACCAGATATCTAGAGAATCTCTCACACGCCCAGACCCCTGCCATACATTCTTTTTCGATTTGAGCGTGTCGCTGTTCAGCATTCGTTAGCGTTCGTGATGCAAAGGCGATTGGCTTTAGAACACCCTGGGCCAACTGCATCAGCACCGCGCCGATTCCAAAGCTGCTTGCATCTGCGCTCATTGCCGTCGGCGTGGTTGAGTCATAGTACGACAACGTCGGTGTCGTCGCTAGCAGTGCTTTCGTCTTGTCAAACGAAGCTTGCTGTGTGTGGTCCCACGACCATATGACATCAGACTTTAGTAAGTCTGTCATTGGTTTCACCACCGACGACATATCATACACAAACTTGCCCAGATACTGGAACATACCCAACACCGTTCTCAGTTAGCTGACATTGTTCGGACGTGACAGTTTCAGTAGAGCTTCGACTCTGTCCGGGTTAGGCT